>CM030832.1:35559695-35682195 GCA_018105865.1 Metaphire vulgaris | reverse complement strand
GCTTCAAAGAATCTTTAAAAAATTCCAGCGAAAAAAAAGATCCTATTGTCGTCCGAGGCATGTGGATCCAGCCTGAATTGGAGCGCTCTGCCTGCATTGGCTGTTAACCTATACTCGAGGACACTGTCAATCTTAAAGCGGTCATGTATTTTATATACACCAGCACTACGCTACGGGCAGCACGCAAGCTTCTTAAGCTGTGACCTTCACCCTTGAACTTTGACTGCCTGCGAGGCGGCATTCTTGGCAGGATTTTGAACATCATGACCTCATTGTCGAGGCCTACAAACAAATCAGAGCTTCTGTAGTTAGTTAGTTAGTTAGTTAGTTAGTTAGTTAGTCAGTTGCAGGCTGATTTATATAGAGCTTTTGTACTAACAGGCTAGAGTCAAGAGCGCTTTATACATGGTACCAAACGAGCGTCCGAACAAGTGCGTTTTGAGTCTCTTAGTGAATGTTTCCAGATTGGTCTTGTCAGTGACTCTGTCCGGGCAGAACGGGTCGTAGAGTGCCCGCCCGAAATCACGTGAACCAGCACCTCTTGTAGTATGTAGATGACGCGCTCTCCATGGAATGCGGATCCAGTGTAATCTGCCCCTAAGTTGGGGAGCGACGTTCTCTCCCCCACCTGGTCTGAAAGACCACCCTTGCAGAAGCGTTCAAGACGACCTACAGGCGACTGTGGCGATCCGAAGAGAATAGTGTTACAGTAGTCTATTCTCGCACAAGCTGGGTCGCGACCAGGGATATTTCTAGGATTGTGAATTGGTGGGGGGGGGTGCCGACCTCAAATTGGGGGTGTCCGGAGCTAATTAGTATGCATGTTGTATGCATACCATTGTCACATTACCCAATTTTGGGGGTGTCAACCTCAAATGGGGAGGGTGTTGGAGAGGGGGCGGGGCGTTAGGGGGGTGTAAAAATATCCCTGGTCGTGACTGACGCAGGTAGGTAGTAGAGACGGTAGACTACAGGTAAAATGTACCTAATAGGTTGAATAGACGATATACGTTACATTAAATAACGTAACGTTTGGTAAGTTACTGTTCTTGCATTAGGCATTTCCCATATGTAAATAGCGTTTGTGGAACTATTTCCGAGTGTTAAGCTAATGTTATTTCGCACTTCTATAGCGCACATTTGAAATTTCCTTAGAGGAGTCGTCTGGTAATTGTAAACGACTTTAATACAAGAAATAATCGTTTTCTATATTTCGTCACTGGTTCAATCAATTCCTGAAATATAACACAGATGATGAGATGCTGACGATGATGCTATTGCTACTACCTGCTGCTGTTGCTACAGCTATTATTATTATTATTATTATTATTATTATTATTATTATTATTATTATTATTATTATTATTACTTACTACTACTACTACTACTACTACTACTACTACTACTACTACTACTACTACTACTACTACTACTACTACTACTACTACTACTACTACTACTACTAGTCGACTACTATTACTACTACTACTACTACTACTACTACTACTACTACTACTACTACTACTACTAGGCCTACTATAGGTTAAAAAGGTGACGATAACGTTTTTTTGCTCGTCAGCTGAAACTCTGGGGCCCCCATGTAAAAGTTGCCCCCGGCCCCCAAAGGTCATGCTACGCCACTGCTATTATTATTATTATTATTATTATTATTATTATTATTATTATTATTATTATTATTATTACACTGGTCTACATTTTTTAAAAAAATTTCTGCTGACCTAGGTATTTTTGCTGATTTTACCCAATTGAGAGGTGCTGATTCCAGATATGAAGTCAAAAATTATGCAACACGTCAAATTTTTCGCAAATTAGGAATGCTTAATTAAAGGTGTTAAAGTCAAACATAAGGGAAAATAGGAAATTCTGAAGAACCGATAACACGTAATATTTTTTATTCAGCCCAAAAATGAGTCTGTCTTCTAACCAAGAGAGCAATAAGAGCAATAGCTAGTTGCTTAAATTTAAGTTTTGAGAAAGGAATCTTCTTTTTTTGGATGCTCCGGTATAGTTATGGTCACAGTTGTCACGCTGTAAACACCAGCAGTACTTAGTCTGCCATAATGTTCGAGTTCCATCTGCCTTGATATCTACGTTCCATGGTCTTGATGTCTTGATGGAAGCATTCTCCTTGTTCTTCACTCATAGCTCCAAGATTTGAAGTTCAGATAGCTATGAAAGAAATGCAACTTGACACTCATGTTTGCTCCCAGTCTTCGAAAAGCAATCTTCGAATTTTTAACTGAAAGGTCATAATTCTCGACTCTTAAGTTGCCAAGTAAGTCAGTAATCAGGTCGCAAAAAGCATCTTGTCTACAACTATAACATCCCATTGATTCAAAAAGTCCTTTGATGTTGATGCAGTATACAAACTCCTCCTCCATATGGAAATGTTTGAAAAGATTCATTCTCTCTGCCATGATACATAAGCGTGGTTCCTGGGGCCAACACTGAACAGATTCTTTTCCTTCAGTCTTGAACCCAGTAACTCTGCTGACGACTTCGGCAGATCTAGGTCTCATATTAGGTCATTAAACTCAGCTTGCTTGAATGTTTGGTGCATTCCAGCGTCAACTTCTAAGGCCACCAAATCTTTCGCAATCGGTGTCTGTTGACTGACAAAATTCATCTTCGTAAGAAACTCCCAAAGTAGTGCAAATAGGTACAGGAACTTTGTCACAGTGAGCAACTGGTCTCAGAGCAGAGGGGAGATTTGGGTACTGGATGGAAGATTTTGCCTTTGTGGACATGCCTGAAATATTTACCAGACAGAAGTAGCAGTCATCAACATGCATGGTTTTGAGGCTCTCGCCACACCATTGGAACTCCAAAGTTAAGACTTTTTCTCTGACCTTTAGTCACATTATGAACTGTCTGAGGCTTTCAACACATGTCCTGCACACTTTATGTGGTGCCCAAGGTTTTCCTGGTCACTCAATTTAACTGCGAAATATGCATGCTAAGCTTTATGCACAAATTCAGACACCTATCTCCTTTGTTTAGGTGTTGTAAAGCAACCTCAGATGTAGCAAAATTTGTCAGGATCATTCCTGCACTGCTCACGAAGTGTTCGGTGCTGGGTGACATATTCCACAGAAAGCTAGTTAGAATAGTTAAATTTACTGCGACTTGTAAGCCTCATGAACGACTGAATGCTGCCGTCGGTTTCACGCTGCTTATATAGGCCTATATCCATAAAATGCTGACGTCTGCAGTTTAAAACTGCCTATTAAACTGTTGTATTATTAAATAGTTATGCCCACTGCATATTAAGCATATCTTTTTGCACATCCTTAACTTTTTGCATATTCAATATAGCTAAAGAATTATAATACATAATGCTACATTATTACAGTAAACAGTAAATCAGTAAACAGCGTTTTGCGGAAAAACTGGACGTGATAGGAGAAAATGGGTGTGATTTTTGGATTCAGCACACCAAAATACATAAAGATCACATGTTGTCTTCAAGTCAGCAAAATTGACGTAGACCAGTGTTATTATTATTATTACTACTACTACTACTACTACTACTACTACTACTACTACTACTACTACTACTACTACTAGTCGACTACTATTACTACTACTACTACTACTACTACTACTACTACTACTACTACTACTACTACTACTAGGCCTACTATAGAATTCTGAATCTCGGATAGATACTTACATTTTCTGCGATCGAAACCTGCGGACAGTGACAGTGGCCAAGAAATCTAGGCGGTGGGATGCAATGCATTTCTAGGATGCTGGCGACTTGTAGGGGGCCCGGGCGCTTCATGTAAAGCGTGAAAAAGGCTGACAAACAAAAAGGTCATCACCAGTTTTTTCACATTTTCACATTTGTTAGAGGCCCGAGACTGACTTTAGTACTTTACACGATCGTCTTCCAATGAAGACGCATTTTTGGTGGGCCGGTGGGGGGAGCATCCCCAGCCATCCCCAACGAGGAACCGCCCCTGTCTGCGAACATAGCAAGCAAAGCGATCGTTTTGTTGAATGTTGACTATCCAGCCGCGAGCACAATACTTTATTTCGTCTAGAGCTGTATCGGCGAAGAGACGAGATAAAAGCACGCCCAAATAGCAAGGCACGACGGGAACGGAGACAAAAACACGCCCAAGGAGCAAGGCACGACGGGAACGAGACGAGAAACAGACGGCCAAAATCTCATTTGCAAGACGCCAATAAAACCCAATTGGCCTAAGGCTGGCAATCTACACAAGATCCAAGCTTTCCCTTTAAAAGAACATGCACGCGTTTGTCTGCCTATTTGTCTGTCTCCTCTCTCTCCTGCCTCTCCCTCTCTCCTCTGTCTCTGTCTCTCTATCTCTATCAATCACACTGCCTCTCTCTCCTCTCTCCCTCTGTCTCTCTCCCCTCTCCACCTCTCCCTCCCTCTATGTCTGAGTGTCTGTCTGTCTGTCTGTCTGTCTCCTCACTCTCTCTCTCTCTCTCTCTCTCTCTCTCTCACTCTCACACACACACACACACACACACACACACACACACACACACAAACACACAGAGGATGTAATACAATTTGATTTAAAAGTAATCGTACCAAACTGACGCCAATAAATTTGTAAAAATTGCGAACGAAATCAAACGAATCATGCGTGTAAATTCACTAAATTGTAGGTAAATTTAGCTTTTTTAAGTCCCATAAATAATTCGAGTCAAGAAAAAAACTCAACAACAAATTCGATGCTCGTAAACGCTGTTGTTGTTGTTCGAAAGGATGAGTACCTTAAATCATCTCTTCCGATTCGAGTATTTCGATACTTCTATTTAGCACTGCGTACTTGAACGATCTACTTACTAACAGCCCTTAAATTTCAGGGTTCGAATTTTCTGTCAGAGGACAAAGCGCGCGGAGAAAGGAATTACAAGAAACCCGCAGAACTGCAAAGCATTAATTGGGGTTGGACTTTGGATCTTACCTCTCCTCAACTGGTCGCGAACAACAACCGTCGAATGAGGAGGGGGTGGGTCGAAAATCGTTGGGTGATAAGTTGGGAGCATCCTCCCCTCCCTCCTTCTGACAAAATGTTCATTTTTAGAGATATAAACATCAAAGGAATCTGAATGCTCCTAATTGACGCTTTAAAAAAATCGGCGAATGGCAGCGGCTTCTCAAAGAAAATTCTTTACATAAGTTGTTCAATGTTCATAGTCTGTCTAAAGATTGGCATCGAGAAGAGAGAGAGAGAGAGAGAGAGAGAGAGAGAGAGAGAGAGAGAGAGAGAGAGAGAGACAGGGAAAGATGGGGTGGGTGGGGGCTCAATCAAGAGAAGAACGGTCTAGACTGAAACGGTTTGAGGGCAGACTGCGTCTTTGATCTTCAAAGGTTCGCACTTGTGCCGTGTCTGCAATCCTCTTTTTACACATCCAAGTCTACTTAGCAAAGCCAAACTGAGCACGGCACAAGACTCCTCCAATAAATAGAAAAAGCAGGTGTCTTCACTGCATTTCTCTGTTTCCCTGTCTGTCTTGTCTGTCTGTCTCACACCTTTTTTAAAAGCTCTCAGTCTCCCTTGTCTTAGTCTCTGTCGTCTCTCACTCTCTCTCTCTCTCTCTCTCTCTCTCTGCGACTCTGTCTGTCTGTCTCTTTCTCTCTCTCCTTTCTCTCTCTCCTTTCTCTCTCTCTCTCTCTCTCTCTCTCTCTGCGACTCTGTCTGTCTGTCTCTCTCTCTCTCTCTCTCTCTCTCTCTCTCTCTCTCTCTCTCTCTCTCTCTCTCTCTCTCTCTCGTGTCGTTTCGGTTTCAGAATGGCAGTTGTTGTGGCAGGCCTTATGCTGGTATTTGCGAGACATTCTGATTTTTCACCTGCGCCGCCGCCGCCGCCGCAGCCGCCGCAGCTAGGCAGCCAGTGCACGACCCAGGCACACCTGCTGAACCCGTCCATCATCTATCCGATAACGCGTCATGAATATGCAAACAGAACGTCATCAATATGCATGAGAGTAAGCTTTGATCTAGCAGCAACACATCGGCTGGTAACAACACATCGGCTGCGTTGTGTTCTCTTCGGGGAAACACCTGCCTCTGTCTACATCCGCAGTATTTCAATACTATCCGGTTGCTCTGAAATAATATGTAATCTGCGTTTTTCAAGCAATACTCGAGTTTCTGCGTTACTAAAAAGAGGTAGCGTGCAGAGGGGGCGGTGGCCAATTTCGCACATATCCCAAGACAGACCTGAAACAAAATACAGTAGGGGCCTCGCCGCCCCCGCGTAGCCAATGTTGAATGTTCCCTGAACTTCCCTCTAATTTTAGACAGTGTTCGAAGAAAAGTATAATAGTGTTTCCGCCGCACATTTTCAAGCCCGAGCAACTGATTCTTTTCAAGTGTTATTGTTATTTGACACTCAAAGTTTCGCTTATTCAATGCATCCGCTTACGGTAATTAAAAGTGTTACATACTACTGTAGTATCACTAATAATACTGTTGTTCATACACGGGCATCACATCTTAACGTAAACATGACCATCTTTTGAATGTCGATGTTGTTCGTAGCATAGAACTCTTTTAGGCCTATATACGACTGCTGCGATTGCTGTGCTCAGTGGCGATCAGGGATATTTTTACAGCCCCTAACCCCTCAACCAGCCCCCCTCCCCCAATTTGAGGTCGACACCCCAAAATTTGGTAATGTGACAATGGTATGCGTACAAAATGCATACTAATTAGCTCTGGACACCCCCCAATTTGAGGTCGACCCCCCAAATTCACAATCCTGAAAATATCCCTGGTGGCGATTCCAGGATTTCTTGGTGGGGATGAATGAATTCGTAGAAAGTTGGTGGGGGTGAAAATAGAAGGAAAAAATCACTAAACTTTGCCGAAAAAGACTGGAAAAAGGGAATGTACCCCTGATTTTACTAAATTTTTACCGAAAAATAGGTCGACAAGCAAAAAAGGTCAGCCCCGGTTAGTTTTACTAGACTTTTACCCAAAAATTAGGTTTCAGGAAAAAGTAAGTCCGAAAGTTCGGTGGGAGGATGCATCCTCACTCATACCACACGTGGAACCGCTACGGGCTGTGCTGTCGGACGTTGGCAACTGTAAAATTCCTACGAACACGGTCTTATAAATCGCGGCACTATAGACGGGCGGAATTTTGCAAACAGAAGCAACATTTTGGTGACCGATGCAGTCCTCCAGATTTCTGGCATCGTAGTTTAGTGACCGAATCCAGGTGAATCTTCCGATTGATAAGACGCTTCAAATAAACGATTTTCCAATCGTTCCGTCGTTTTCCAGTGGTGAATGCGACGCCTGAACAACGCTTCTTGGCATATGTGGCAAACAACGTCGTCGCTCTCACTACTTTCGCGATAAACGAAGATGTCGCCCAGTTATGTTAACTGTTTTCTAGACCTCGAAGTCGGCAATTCAGTCTCTACTCTCTCTCTCTCTCTCTCTCTCTCTCTCTCTCTCTCTCTCTCTCTCTCTCTCTCTCTCTCTCTCTCTCTCTCTCTCTCTCTCTCTCTCTCAGCCCCATTCTGGTTCCCATCTGACGCTCGCCTAATGTCGCTCGACCTACACCCAGTTTCCACTCTTCAACGGAGTCCAGCGGCTTGATTTCCACCAAATGTACATCACGATGTGACATTAAAAATCACTGCTCGGCAGTTGGAAACTGCTGCGCGGCGTTTTCTGGCCACGAGCGCGGTCGCACAGCCGCACAGCCGCGCAGGGAACATCGCGACCGGGGCTGTGGCTACGCCAATGGTTAAAATAAAACAAAGCAATAAAGTAGGCGTACGTTAATCGGTCTTAATAAGTATGATTCTAAGTCAAAATACACGACGCGTGGGACCTTACGCATAACGCCGTACCCTAATAATTAATTGGTCTACTGAAAATGGTGCTATGGCGCAATTGGGCCGTTTTTTCTGCACCTCCTGCCACTTTCATTTAATCAATGCCAATTTCAATTAATCAGACGAGACTCAACCAAATAATTGAATCGTATAATATTATACGCTGTGGGGTTTTATTAATTGTAGGTGCAAAGACAAGAACACGAAGAATGAGAATACCGGAACAAAGCCACTACAGGAAAAGAGGGCAACGAATGAGATTTAGATTACACAACAAGACTAATGTGAATGAATAGATGGGTGGAAGGAACATAGTGGTTCTCACACAGGGTAGATCCTACTGAAACCACTCTAATCCTGTCATTATTATTATTATTATTATTATCATCATCATCATCATCATCATCATCATCATCATCATCATCATCATCATCATCATCATCATCATCATCATCATCATCATCATCATCATCATTATTATTATATTGTTGTTGCTGTTGTTATTTGTCTCTATTCTCCTAATTCCATTGTAGTAGTATAGTACCGTGTATTGATGGCACTAAAAGCAATTCTGCGCAGTTGCAGATCACTCACGCCAGCGTCACAAGCTTCTTCGAAACTCTTGAGAAAGGCATTAATGGATTTATGGCGAGGCTGAAGGCGGGCAGGAGTGCAGACAATCTCAAGTCGAATGTCACCACTCGTGCCACTTGGTGATCCGTCACGCCTGTGAACGGGCGATATTAAGGCGTGACAGCAACGATCTAGTTGACGTTTACGTCGATTCGACAGCTTGTAACGCAGACATGGACATGAGAGGAGTCGTCCCATGAGTTGTGCTCGATTCGGTCAGAAATTTCCATGTTTACCGTGGGTTGGGTTGTGTAAGAAAATAAGCCAACCGAACTCAATCCACCATAAACATGAACATTTCTGATCCAATCCAATCCAACCCAATCCAACTCAAGGGTGAACCCAACCCACATCCCATGTCTGGAATACAGTATAAGACAACGGACGCTTTTATTAAGAAAAACAACTGTATAAATTGGCTGCAATGAGAACCAATCTCCACCGACTTGCATCTAATGGATAATTTAATAAAAGTTACTATAATTTTTAACAACCGAGTTACCGTACCTTTCAGAATCGGTCAGAACCAGGTTAACAACACACAGAAGCGACAAGAGATTGGACGCAGCCTAGACGCTAGTAACACGAGCTTTGATCAGGTCAGGGTGTAAAACATACGGCTCGCGGGCCGAATACGCACCGCGAAAGCTTTTCGTCCGGCCCGCTTGTATATGGATGAATACAAGAAAAACCGTTATGTTTAAGCAAAGTGACTTTATTTAAGACGTGTTCAAAAACATATATGAAAATTGGAAATTTCATAATATATGAAACTCAAATTTTTACATACGATAGAAATGAAATCTTTTTTGTTTTGTGCAATAGGATGACCGTATGCCTGTTTCGTGTTTACGTTATGTACAAATCAGGCCCGCGACAACCACAAAGACTTTTATGTAGCCCGCTATATGAAATGAGTTTGATAGACCTGGATTAGGCCTTCGTTGTATTTGTTATAGGTTTTCGGGACAGGCTTTATGAGCAAACATTGGATGAAATAGTTTGTCGTCAGATTAATTATCTATTTACAGTAGAACTTCGTTATAACCCACTGGGCTATAGCGCATACTCGATTATAAAGTACCGCAATGTACGGTCCCATATGCATGCTGCGCTGCCCTACCGTATTTGATGCATTGTATTAGATACATATAACGCACTTCGGATCATTTGACGAGCTAAATTTTACAGACCCGCCAAGTACACTATAACGCAGTTCTACAGTATAACGCATAGGTCACAAGTGCGCTGCAGACAAAATGGCGTTATAGAAGTTGAAGTTCTTTAGTTACTTGGATTTTTTAACATAAGGCTGCGGGCAAAAGGCTTCACTTGGGGTGGGGTAGGCCAGCCATAGCTCGGATTTTTCTGTCAATCCCTCGAAAGGTCTATGAAAAAGCCACTTAATCTGAAGTCAGCTCTTTCAAACGGTGCAGCCACAAGCAATAGCGATGGCGTAGCCACGGAGGGGGACATTAGGAACTGCTCCCCTATATTCTTATTGCAATCGGTGTCGGTCTCGCTTCCAGAAGCAATCGTATATATCGTACTGATGGGAAATCCCCAATAGTTCCACACAAACCAGCACGTCGTTGGCTGGATCAATAATATTCCCCTCTGTTCTTCGGTCGCTCCGTGCCTTTCCAGGGACAACATTTAGTAGTCTATGGCCTTTCCCTCATTCCCTTCTTCCCTTCGCCTGTCGCCTGCAGCGTCGCAAACATCTCGTTGACGTTTTAACTGCGGGATTTTCGCGCCTTCGTTATTGTCGCAATTAATTCGCAGAGAGAGAGAGAGAGAGAGAGAGAGAGAGAGAGAGGAGGGGAGGGAAGGCTCGTATTACCTTTATGGCGCCGGCAACATTCCGACAAGTTAATGGAACATTATATGGCCGCGGGCAAAACGACAGATGACGAACGTAAAACCTTTACAGCAACAACAACACAATAACGAAGAGCTGAACTGTAGAAAAAGCATACGATAGTTAACATGCCAAATAGTCATGTTTATAACAGCAAGTACATCGAAACACAAAAACTTCTGTCTCTTAAATAGTTCGTTATCATTATCATTACTATTATAGTAAAAAAGTAAAAAGTAAAGTTTCCCCATGCCCGAATTCGAGCTTTGGGGCCGGTGCTGATCTCCGGTCTCTTAGGCATACAGCGACACAGGTGGCATATGCCATTTACATAGAGTAGGTTGTCAGCTTAACGTCTAGGCCTGCGCTTTACTTCGCAGCAAACGCTGCTCTTCAATTTGATGTTATAACCGCCCTCTAGTGAGTAAGGCTGAGTCGACCTTAGGAGCTCCTGAAGGAGTTGAACCCGCAACCTTCTGCTCCATCATCCAACATTGTTACCACTCTGCTATCTTCCCGCCCCATATTACTATTATCATTACCAGTTTTGGAGTTGTAAAATTTGAGCTGGGGGTTGAGGACTGAAATTCAATGAATGACACAAGCTGCATGTACCTGACATGCGATTTTTGGGAGGGTTGCAAAGTTAGATGGGAGGGTTCAACCCCCCAACCCTCCCGGCAACTCCAACAATGAATTCATTACTATTATCACTACTATTATCGTTACTATTATCATTAGTAGTAGTAGTAGTAGTAGTAGTAGTAGTAGTAGTAGTAGTAGTAGTAGTAGTAGCAGTAGTAGTAGTAGTAGTAGCAGCAGCAGTAGCAGCAGCAGTAGTAGTATCATTATCATCGTCATCATCATGGTTATGATTGTGATACTATGAGTCTAATGCTACTCCTACTATTATAGGTATTACTGGTGCTACTGCCTGTCACTACAATTACATTACTAGTACTATCCTCGTCATCGCCACTGGTTGAATCAATTTTAGAAGATAGCACAAGGATAAGATTTTGCTATTTCTATTTTCTACTACTGCTGCTACTACTGCTGCTGCTGATACTACTACTACTACTACTACTACTACTACTACTACTACTACTACTACTACTACTACTACTACTACTACTACTACTACTACTACTACTACTACTACTACTACTACTACTACTACTACTACTACTACTACTACTACTACTAGTCTACTACTACTACTACTACTCTACCGTTACTATTATTATTATTACAACTGACTGAAAACTTACCTGCCCCGACTGTATCCAATGGTGATATTCTATCTAACAGATTTCTTTGTTTTTCTGAGTGAATGTCAGACATCCGACTATAGACAAGTTAGACAGCCCTTCGAATATCTCATAACGCGTAAATAGCATATCGGTAACACTAAAACTGCCAAACTGATTCTATTCATAAATGACTCTAAGTCTTGGGTATGTTTACGCAACTGTTGATGGTTCGAGACAAGCTAGGTTCCTCGTTGTCTCAAGGGTGTACGGCAGTATACCAATCATTTAGTTCTCGTCATCCATCAAACATATATCGCGCTACATAAAGACATCGATAGCCGCAATAATCAAGCACTTACTTATTAATGGCGAACGAAAAATTACTTTAACATTTCAGATATCGAGACAGCGTTTCGCTTTTAATGGCTTCGAATATCGTGAAATTTCGTAATAATTATTGTTTTGCAAAACAAAAACAGCCACTCGTCACCTACAAGTGTCATTATGACATTGACTTCGTGACCTTTACGCTTCCTGGTCGAATATCTGAAGGTTATGTTTGACAACACGAACGTCTTGCGTAAACAGAATAAATGTTTTCTGTGACGTCATACGGCGGGAAAACAATTTCAAGGTCGTCTGCTCGATGTCCCGAGCCTCGTTTTCATCCTCTCACTACAACACGTGATCTTTTTTGTACAGTAGAGTCAACGGTGCCGCTGATAATGACTATTAATATCCAGTAGATCTGCACTGGAAATTGACTGATAATTCAGCAGATATACTAGAAGTATACCATACACGTGAATGTAATAAGCAATGGAATGTTTCTATCTTAGTACTTTACTTGCAATAAAACATAAGAAAACAAATAGAAAACGTTAAAAATAAAGGAATGCAATAAAAATGTTGCGCCATTTTCGAGACACGTTTTACAGTTCTACAATGTATCTTGCAGACTCAAGTTACAGTATACTTTTCATCTAAAAATTGCAAAAATTGTTAGCCCAAACCAGTGCGTTGTGCTATTCAAATTTCAAAATTTTACATTTCTGACATCGGTGTAGAATTCTTCCACCTTCCCCAACACAAATATTGATTTGCGTTGGGGAAGGTGCATGGTTGATTTGTGTTATTCCTTGTTTGTGTAGTATTTGATGCTGTGCTTGTCACGAATAAAGATTATTATTATTAAAATAATATTGTGGCCGCTCTAAAGAGAAATGCGCCTATCTCCTTCCTTTTCAACGCGGTCGGAAAATTCGACCAAAGACCGATAAGACGTATCTAACCAAACGAGATAGCCAGTCGCCTTATCCATCAAAGGTTGTTGTTATTATAAGCATTAGCAGAAAAGGCATAACGAGAGTCCAGGAAGTAGCGATAACTGAGGAGTCGCTGTGGCGCCTCTGTCGACGATTATCTGAACTAACCGCGTCTAACCGGCACCCTGTGGCCAAATGCTGCTGAAATTTATGACGATCAGTGAAAGCTAAAAATGGCTACGATCCCCCCAAGATTTGTGCTACAAAACACTAGCATAGAGTTAGTAACTAAAGAATTGTGATGAACTCCTTGCTATTCTAATGATGTATTAATTATTGACGCTGAAAACTTGGTCGTCATCTTTAAGAATTGGAAATCGAATGTTCAGAAATGAGCGAAGATATTAGCAATGATCAAGAAGAATAGACAAAGTGCACGTTGATCAAAGGAATGAGAATAATAATAGCAAAAATTGTACTATGTTAAATTCTATCTCGGTTCATATCAGAACTGTATACTCACAATAACAACAACAACAATAAAATTTAAAAAAATAAAATAAATAAATAAATAATAATAATAATAATAATAATAATAATAATAATAATAATAATAATAATAATAATAATAATAATAAATCGATTTGTCATTCTGTCATTCTGTTGAAACCGTCAATAGTTTTCAAATCAATGAAAACCATTTAGCAGAACATATTTAAACTCTGCACTCCCGCCCACTTTCTGCATAAAATCAGTGCCATATGTCCGTCTGTCTGTGTCTGTCTGTCTGTGTTTGACTATAATATCTGTATATATGAGTTCGCAAAATGTCAACAGATGTAACATCTGTCCTATTCTTTGCATAGTCAGTAGGATCACAATGGGCAACCAGCGCCAGAGGTCATGACCTAATTGGCCCCGTTAGGTCACGTTTCATCGATTGAGATGGAGTATTGTGTGATAAAAAGCAGAAAATGTCAAACGATTAAACATGACAGTATGAATAAATTTTTCACAAATTTTCTGTTGAAAATTATTATGCCGGTGCGTTTTCTTCGACTTAATGCTACCCCTACCCAGGCTACCCTCCCCCAACTACTCACCGGTTTTTTACGAATCTCACGCCCGGTCCCGGTCAGAATAGGGGCAGTGTCCCCCGTACCTCCCCCCGTGGCTACGCCAATTATGTCGCGATAGCAACAGAATGTGGTGGGAAAATACGAAATTAGAAATGGCAACAAAACTAAGAACTGATACTGGTGCTCTGTCGTTTACAACGCCGAGACTGGTTCCTGAATTTGATATAAAACTACATCATAAACTTCCAGTC
This sequence comes from Metaphire vulgaris, assembly GCA_018105865.1. Classification (NCBI taxonomy): domain Eukaryota; kingdom Metazoa; phylum Annelida; class Clitellata; order Crassiclitellata; family Megascolecidae; genus Metaphire; species Metaphire vulgaris. Next base: position 35,667,998 of record CM030832.1, on the reverse strand, counting down.
AGTTTAAGTTGGTCCTAAATTACTAATAGCCCGTTAAAGCCCAGCAACAGGAGACAGGCATGCGATAATAAAAATAATAATAACAATAATAATTTATGATGCTGGCATTTCGTTTTTTGGAATCTGCATTTTATCAAATACAGTTAAACAACATTAACGCGCATTTTCGAACTACCGCATATTTAGGTTTCTTCGGACTTTCGTATAACGTGTGCGCTTTCAATGCGGTCACCTAAACTCGCAATAACTGGACTAAACTGTACCAACTGCAGCGTCGTTTTTGCTCATCATTTGTATGTATTCGTCCTACCCACAGCTGGTCTTCGCTGGGTGGCGCCACTGCACTTTGGAATTTTAAAGAACACCCTAAATAGATGCAATCAGGATATAATACAGCAGAAGTGCGCCAAATTTCATGCATTTTGAATCAGACGCTGCAAAAATATTTACAACTAGCTGTTCCCGGCGATGCGTTGCTGTCGCAGAATCGGTTCCACTGCGTAAGCAACTGCGAACGGCGGCCTCTCCCTCTCCTCTTCCCCTCCCTCTCGCCCTCCCTGGCGCGGTTGCTGCCATCGCATAACTAATAACTTAGCATCTTTCAGACCTGGCCTTAAAACACATCTGTTTGACTTGTCTTATCCCCTTAGATTGCTCTCCCGCCGTTTCGAACTGATCTTCTGGCTTGACCTGGCTCTAATTCTATTTGGATTTGGTGCGCCATCGGCTGATGCCCTGGGCATTATGATAGTGGCGCTATAGAAGTTGATTGATTGATCCTCTCTCTCTCTCTCTCTCTCTCTCTCTCAAAACCTCCTCTAACAAAAACCCTATTCCCCGACTCATTCCCTACCCCTTTCCCCAAATCTCGTTTTCCAAACCGCTCCAAACTCCACTCCGGTCCTAAACTCCCACCCCGCGTCCCCTTTTCCTTACGAACATAGCCTAGGATTTGCAGAGCCATACCATTAAACAGCTGACAATAGATTATATCGTTTAATTTAGGGGTTCCCAAACATTTTGGAACCGCGACCCGTGCACTTCAGCGGTTTTGCAGCGTGCCGCGACCCTAATCATCTTCTTCGTCGTCATATGGAGTAGGCCTGTACTCGGAAAAGATAGTGAGGTGGTTTCCCGTTGCCTTCCCCCTTACTGTCTAACACACAGTTGGGTGCCAATCCTCGCCCGGTCATTTCATTGCGATGTTCCACTCAATCAGAGGCTGAGCATTCCATTACAGCTACTTACGTCTCCAACCACTAGAGCAGTGGTAACTTTTTACGATTACGTACCCCTGAAGCAGTGGCGGCTCCAGGATTTGGCAAGTGGAGGCCGTTGGGGTGGCAACTTTTAATCATGGGGCCAACCATTTGTTGTTAGGTATGTAGTATTAAGTATAGGGTCCCAACAGGAGGCACTGGGGGCCAGGCATTCAATAGGGGGCACGGGCTTCCTGTGCCCCCTGTGGAGCCGCCACTGCCCTGAAACAAGTATAAGAGAACGAAGTACCCCCTACCAGCCTACCTTATCTGAGGACAAAAGTTTATGCTCCGCAATATATTGAAAACAAGCATAAACTGCGTCAAACATCTGTCGTGGATTGCACATACGCCAGTAAGTCAGATTTTTCTTAAGAATTTTTAATTTAGTACAAAATTTCTACAGTATTCGTATAGTATACAGAGTGAATTGTAGCAAAAGTTTTCAAAATGACTTTATTTCCGGATCATTCTGCGTGCCTCCACTAAGTCCTTCGAGTATCCCCTCCTCCCAATGGGGTGCGAGTACCCCCGGTTAAGAAACACTGCACTAAAAAGTAGGTGAGGTTGATTTCATGCGCTATCCGAGGACATGATCCCAACACTCCAGTCTAGCGACTGTCGAGAGGGACATCCTGTCGTTTTAGATCGTTCCAGGCGTATAGAGCTATATTACGTTCACCCGTCTACCTCAGTTTCCCGGAATTCGAACAGCGCACTTTTTGAGACGACCCTAATCATAGCAGGTAATATGAAAAAAATCAGCAGGCCATCTGGTGACCATTAGTTGAAAAGAATATTTTGAGTTCTAAATCAAAAGCAAAACAAAAGCTCTGATTCAATTCGAATGAAAATATGGCAAATATGTTAGGCAGAATTGTTTATATCCTCCCATTTAAGATAACAGAAGATAAATAGATATTGAAATTTCTTGAAAATTATATTTTTATAATTTTGCCAGGAACATACCTTTGTTACGCGTCTTAAAAATCCTATGAGAATGGCAAAATCGCTTAACCGCAAGGATTAGTGACAATGATAAAGCTATTCCTGTTATTGGAGTTTCAGAGCAAAATGGTCGAAATACGCTTTCCATGCGTTATTGCGAAATAAGTCATTTTTAATAGTAGTAAAGGCCAGAATTTCCAAAAGTTTTGTAACTGCGACCAATTCAGCGGCTTTTTAACATACCGCGATCCTGCAAACTTATTGTCAACTAAATTTGGATAAAACACTATAATCATTTTAATGTAAGCTGTGTATGCATGGAGGATTGCAGGATATAAATTTCTTAAAACCTAAGCCGACTTGCAACTTTCAAAGCTTGCGACATTGTGCTATTGGTTAGAAAATGGTACTTTTGAATCTAATTTCGCGCTACCCCGCGACCCATTAGACTGAGCCCTTTATATATATATATATATATATATATATATATATATATATATATATATATATATATATATATATATATATATATATATATATATTATAACTAACTATAACTAACTATAATTAACTCGTAAGTCGTTGTCTGTTTTGTAGTCAAATACGTAAAGACATTGTATAAACATTTTCATTTATTTTTCGTGAAGTATGCATTTCCGAAAAGTCTAACCGTCTAAACTTCTAACGCGTTGTTACATTGGGGAGATGGGAGAAGGAAACGAAGAGGGAGAGGGAGAGGGGGAGAGGGTGAAAACTGTTCAGCGTAGAAAGCCGATTGAAATCTCACGAAAGCAGGAAGAAAAATGAAAAACAACATTCTATGAAACGAGTTGACTTAAAATTCAATTGACTGCAGCGATCTATGACGTCTATTGCTCGGAATGACGTCACATTCGCCCCTAGCGTCGGGAATCAATAACCTTGAGAGGGACAAAACGAAGTAAAACAGTTTGATGCTTCAAGCTATAGGCTATACGCCAGAGACAAGGAGATAAAGACCCTCCCCGTCAAATTACCTATTAACCTGGTCAAACACACGTCGAGACGACCACACGTTTGACAAAGTTGCTTATAATATAGGATCAAACTTATAGACGGCCACGGCAATTATAACCGTCCTTATGGTCCACGGAATAATAACTCTGCGGTTTTGAAGAGCTCTATGTTTGCTGACGTTTTTCAGCAACCATAGAATGCTCAAAAGACGACAATCGAGTTTCACATGAGCTGATAATAAAGCCTGATATGTATAATAATATTCGATTTCGGGTCAAGCAATACGACGTATATATATATATATATATATATATATATATATATATATAATCACTATAGCGACTATACAGTAGAACTTCGTTATAACGTGCTTAGTGGGTCTCTACAATTTAGTACGTTGCATAAGATCCGAGGGTACGTCATATCCAATGCCATCAAAAACGGTGGCGCATCATCACACGGGATGCGCCACACATTGTGGTATACTTCATAACCGAGTCCGTTATAACAAAGTTCTATTCTGAACTTTATAAGTTTTATAACTAATCTGCATGCGGGGTTCACCTTGTTCAGCCGTTTTACTCACGTGTTTTGCGACTGTAGTCTACTCGCTGGTAGGACAACAGAAAATAAGGCATTGAACAGGTTGTTGCGATCAGAGTACTTGAAAAATTTTGGAAGTTTGAATCGGATCGACAAGAATTGCCTCTCGTCTGCTGCCGCCAACGAAGCAGACGGCGGTACGTAGCCTGTAGTGGCAGACGACAAACGAACTTCGATTTATTTCTCGGCCCTATAGTCTCTCTCTCTCTCTCTCTCTCTCTCTCTCTCTCTCTCTCTCTCTCTCTCTCTCTCTCTGTCTGTCTCTCCGACAGTGTCCGTCCTAGCTTTGGGGTTTTTTTCTCTCGTCGTCGTCGTAGAGCTTTTAGTCTTAGTCTTTCTTTTAGTCCAGAGAGTAATTTATACGCAGCCTGTGGACCACAACACGTTTGATTGAAACCATGTTTCAATTTGTATAGATAAAGGACCATGAGAGAGATAGAGAAAGAGCGAGAGAGACAGAGACAGACAGACAGACAGAGACAGAAATAGACAGAGTCAGACATACTTAGGCAGAGGGACAGGCAGAGACAGAGATGCCGGCATGTACACAAAAACATCTTATGGCATTTAAGCATAGAGCCATAGACGATACCAATCGTCGACAACTTACAGGAATCGTCGAGGATCTGCGGAGGATGAGGATGAGGAGGATGAGAAGAAGGAGAATGAGAAGGAGGAGGAGTAGAAGGAGGAGCAGAAGAAGGAGCAGAAGGAGGAGGACGAAGATTAGGAGGAGGAGGAAGAGGAGAGGTTAACCTAACTGCTTTAGTCCGTAGTTTCACATCACAGACTGACAACAACCATTAGACCGGCGAGCAGCGAAGGTGCGCATGGTGGAGATGGGGGTGGGGTGGAAGTGGGGGGGTAGAGGGCCGCCGCCGGATCTTTTCCTGACGAAGTCTAAAGGAGCAGACGAAGGTCGAAAGGTCGAAGAGAAGAGAACAGAACGACCGAGAAGCGTGTATTCTGCCGGAGCAGAAATAACAATGTAAAACTTAACATCGGAAATAAACGAAGCACGTCCACACGGGGAGGTAGTCCGGGGAGACGGGAGGGGAGGAACAGGCGAGGGGGGGAAGGGAGAGTCAGAAGGGGGAGGTGCATTTGGCGATGCACCCACTGAACCAGCGTATCAAGATCCCGTCGTTTTCTCCTTCGTCTTCCATCTGAAGTTGAGGTAACTCCGTGACAACATGAATTTCCGATCACCAACAAGATCTATCCCAGGAATATTCAACTGAATTATAATATAGATGACCAAATGTTTTATCACTGGTGCCCGAGTTGCCCAGCTAAAGATAATTTTAGTCACAAAATATTATAGTTCATAAGTTCTGTAAAAGAAAACAAGACGTCTAAAAAATACTTCGTTAATCTTAGATGTCATCGTTTCAGTATCTTCGTGGGCCATTTAACAGCCATTTGCGGGCCGGATCTGGTCCGCGGGCCGCCATTTGAATATCTCTGGTCTGCCCTGTGTTTTCTGACTGCAGTCCTGTGCACTCCTCAACACCATCCGCCCATCGTCCTTTTGACAGTTGAGGGGGCAATTTGAGAGTGGGGGCGTGCCTAGCCCCACTCTCAAATTTTCTGTCAGGACTCAAAATCCTTAGACATGTGGGGTCCGTCGAGTGTTCAGAAAATTCTTGGGAAGCGCGTGAAAAAATTAGAATTTTCCTGGAAGCGGGAAGCTACTGGCCGATATTGAAAATTGCTCTCCGTTGAACTCACCGTCTAAAATGCTTTCTTGTGAATTACTCGACTCGTGCAGAGATCTAAATGCAATCAACTTCTCCACAGTTAAATATATATCCAGTCACTCGACCCTCCATCCAGTATGATTGACAGCCAGTCTGTCGGTGGTCGTTGTCGGCTATTCGGTAAGTCAGTTAGTCCGTAAGTAAGTGAGTCAGTCAGTCGGTGGCAATGTCAAGAGAAGCTGAAAAAGTACTCGATGTGTCTGACGACTCCAAAAAATAAATCGCAAGTAAGTGAGATCGCGATATTGAACGGCGAATGTCAGGTATGACGTCAGTCACGTCACACGCAGGCGTAAACTTCTATTAGGCCCATAGGCTCGATCCCCATCCACATTTTGAGAGACTAGTCAGGCTACCATGGGGAAGGGGTAAGGTATAGGGTCCCCTGCACACACTTTTTCATCTAGATTTACGCCAATGACGTCACAGATGCTGAAATTGAAACCGACCGAAAGAGAAACAGATTGGAAGAGAAATTCCTATTAAGCAACCGCCGAAAGCAAATGGAGCCGATGCATGGGTGCGTGGGAGGGAGACGGAGAGGGGACTACAGCGGTAATTTCGCGGGAGATGACAGGTGGGAAGACGTGGAAAAGGTCAACGAAGCAGACGCACGCACATGCACACAGACGCACGCACACCAATGGGCGTTCCGACAGCCATAGACTCATAGAGCAAGCACCTTTCCTGCCCGAAGCAACGAGAGTTAACCTGGCGTCGACAGGCGAGAGACGCTTCCAATCGCCAGCTCAGCATAAATTTCTCTTGCATAACCTTCAACCTACCGCAAAACATAGCAGTACGTAAGTACGTAAAATCTCGTGGATTTCTATAGCGCCTTGAAAGCAGCGCAACAGTAGCTGCTTATTCTTAGTCGCTTAGGCGTTTCTGCTGTTAGCCTTGCAAAAACTGGACCAACGTACAGTCTCTAAGCAACCGGACATGCAAGCGATCAAGAGGGCTAACAAGCAGACAGACTGGCAGGAAGGCAGACAGGTACGGAGCCAGACAAAGACCGCCAACGTGGCTGCTGAGGAGACAGGTAATCGTCGGCTCGATTGATTTCAACACCGATCGAAATTAAGATCGGTCGATCCGATGAAATATTCATCTTACTTACCTCGCGTCCGTCCTAACAAACACCTGTCGTGCGGAGCAATTCGCCCGTCGCATGCGATCGTCTGACTGCCAAGCATCAGCCTCAGCAGTCGAAGCATCTCTATCTCTCCGGCGGCGGGCGGATCGAAGTTTTGGCGCGCATGTGGAGGCAGCCAATCGGCATACGCAGCGCGAGGAACGATCGACTACGGAACGCCGGGAGGGACGTCACGCATGCAAAGCGTCTGGTTTGAACCAAGGACTCTTTATGCGTTTTTGTAAGAATCACGCAACAAATCTCTAATACGCTGTTAACACACACACACACACACACACACACACACTCGACGAGCAAAAAGGGTCGTCATAGGCTTCTTTACCCGAAAAGATCGAAGTGCCCCTCTATTTCGGAACCCTGGCTACACCCTTGTCTACTAATGCATCTCCCACTCACTGATATCTGGATTGACCTGGTCTTTTATGGTTAGGATTTGAAGCACCGTCAATTTATGCTTTATAGCAGGGATGTCAAACATACGGGGTCCGCGAAAGCTTTTCATCCGACCCGCGTGTATGTGACTATGTGGCTGAATAAAAGAAAGAAACTTCATGTTTAAGCAGAGTTACTCTATCTAAGGCGTGCTCAAAAAGTACATATACGAAAATTACATATATGAAGCTCAAATATTTTTACATACGATAGACATCAAACAAAAAGTGTTTGAAACAATTTTTATACTGTTTTGTGTAATAGGCCTACTGTAGTTCGTGTTAATGACATGAACAAATCCGGCCCGCGGCAACTAGAAAGACCTTTACGTGGCCCGCTATATCAAATGAGTTTGACACCCATGCCTTAAAACATCAGAAATGGCGCATAATAATTGTGTTAATTTCCGGAGATTGTGCCAAGAAAAAACAACCTAAAAACCCACGGACAAGAAGTAAGAGCCATTTCAGTTGGTAGTCATATTTATAGACGCGTCCGTCAAAATATGAAAGACGTTTTTGCTATAATTATACGCTTGCATGTTTGAATGCACGGTAGCCTACTGACGACGTCACATATTTTAATGTCCGTTGCGGGCTTCCGTAGCCGAAGAAGGCGAAGAATACATTTTCCCGTTATATTTTGTACTCGCAGCAACTGCTTAAAACTTGGAACGTTTGCAAATAAAGAACTAGAATCGCCAAAACAGTATTAGTTAAGAGATTTCTCAGTGTCAGAGATCGACTCATATGATCGTGAATAAGTAAGATATTTTTTCGGGCCTTTTTCGGTTGTCAGAATTTAATACGACTTTCTCGCGTGCGCTGGTGCTGCCATCAATCGAAATACTTTGGAAAAATACCAGCGAAGGCAAATAATTAACACCAATGCGGGATTTGTTTAGGGAAGTAATTTATTTCTGAGCACTTCTCTACGTCATGCATAATTTATATCATAAATCACGTTCTATTGCACTAAAAAATAATTGAAACTGAAAATTAGTGAGGGGAAATAGAGAGATTAAAATCTGGCGCTTAAGATCAGTCGATAGAAAAAGGGGCTGTCCATTAATTACGTCAACAATTTAGGAGGGGTTGAAAAAGTTTGACAGTTGTTGACAGGGGAGGGGGTGTCAAGAGAAGTTGACGTCAACAATTTCACTTTTTACAAATAATCAAAAATAGGAACTTTCATGGAATTATACTTATTACAATGGAAAAAAGCATGGAAAAAAGGTCATCATCACCACATTTTGACACTCGATGAGCAAAACAGGGAAAAATGGTCATCACCGCAAAAATAATAACCTTGTTATTGGGACCTGCCATTGATCTTGGGGGGGATCAAAAGCTTTTGACGTAACTATGGGGGGGGGTAAGTGAAAGTTGACAGTTGTTGACAAGAGGGGAGGAGTCAAAAATTGGCCAAAAATTGTAGACATAATTAATGGACAGCCCCCAAAAATAAAGGAAATAAGCCATTAAATAGGCCTAAACAATGAAATTTAAATAAACATGAATCGTAAAGCAATTTAATTTTCTAAATATTTAATCGAAAAGTCTAATTAATATCCGGTCGGAAGTAGCCGACGTAAATAATGGGCGCGCTTTCATTTTACAAATATAAAAATCATTAAATTTTTAATTTTCTAAAGACTCAAAGTCTCAAAAACGTCAGTACACGTAAGCCCAAAAATTATTATTGAAGTTAAAAAGATCAGACAGATTATAAAAATTATAATCTAATTGTATCGACTTCTTTAATTAATGGCCTCTGAAGGTCAATGTAAACGCCCTGTTCAAATATAAAAGCTTCACGTTATATAGCGCTAAGATAGGCTAATAATTAATGAACTGGTCGTCAATCTAAAGGGCTATGACGTCACTGCACGTACCGATTCCGGCGATATGATCAACCAAGTGACTTCTATAGCGCAGTATTATCGATGAGTATGACCAAGAAGAATACGTGAAAGTACAAAAACTATTTGAAGTCTTTTGTCGATATGCCAGAGGCGTAGCGAAGGGAAGCAGGTGGGGGCATATGCCCCCGGGCGCCGAGGTGAGGGGGCGCCAAAATTAGGTTTTGGGGATAAGTTAAACAGTTAGAAACTTAATAAATAACAAGAAACAAGTGCGGCGACCTTTTTTTGCTCGTCAGAGGTATAAGGAGAGGGGCGCCGTAGAGAGTTGAGGGGCGCCGAGAGAACGATGTAACGACCTTTTTTGCTCGTCAGCAGTGTTGGGGGCGCCAACGGTACACTTTGCCCCCGGGCGCCGAATACCATCGCTACGTCTCTGCGATAGGCCCCCTACTTGGAAACCCTGGCTACGCCACTGGAACTTCCCGAAGTTGATCAAAAGTAGAAACTAATTCCAGAGAGTTACCTGTCTTTTCCATCGAACCATTTTAGGTCTGGTAGTAGGCCTATAAGGCTATAATCAGAAAAAGAAATTCAACCAGGCAGAAGTGTGTTTTAAAGAAAGAAAAATCCTATATCATTGCGTAAGAATTCACGCACAGAATATTATCAGCCGACTAAGAAAGGCTACTGTTGCTTTCTAAGACGGAATCGACATGACCATCATGGGCGTCCGGAGGGGGATGCAAGGGGGTGCAATTGCACCTCCAGGAAAAATCGTGGTTATGAAAAAAGTAAAATTACTTGTTTCTTTCGTCACAAAACCTTGTTTTGCACCCCCTTGAAATTTTTTTCATTTCTATCGTCAGAAGACCCTGTTTTTGCACCCCTGGAAAAATTTCTGCGGACGCCCATGGACATGACTCAAAATTAAAACAGCCCGCAGTCGCTTTATTTAAATGCATTGTCTCATAATCCCACGATTAAAGCAGCCTCTGGCGTGGCCACGGGGCACAGCCCCTCTCTCTCCTAATCTGACTGGAATCAGTCGCGGGATTTCCGCAAAACCGTTGAGAAATTTTTCTCGAGGAAGTGTAGGTAAAACGACTATGTGCACCTAGTCCAGAACCCTGACTACGCCACCGAAATCAGTAACCGATATCTACAGCGTAAAATGCTCTGCATAGCCTAAGTTATTAACTGGAGGTTCAAGTTTAAGGGGAAAATACACACGATTTTCTGTATATTTCTTATCAGTGTTATCTGTCTGTCTGTTTCTGTCTTTCCTTATCCCTATCCCTCTGCCTCTGCTTCTCTCTCTCTCTCTCTCTCTCTCTCTCTCTCTCTCCACGCGCACCGATAAAATTCTATTAACTTAGTAGTGTTTACTGATATATTTTGAACGCCCAATTTGTTGAACGCCCTGTGCAACTCAATCAAGCGCATCGAAACCCGATGGCAACGAACCAATCGACACGCCGCATGCAATCCAATTCCTCCAATCCGCTCTCGCCACGTCTTCGGTGCGTCGTCATCAAATCAATGCGCTCATTCTCAGGTCACGTGACAATGATCGACTCTTCTAGCGCACTTATTTTTTATTTCATTTTTTTGTGTTATTGGATTCGCGTATTTTTGCGAATTTTGTGACGTACAGTTCGAATCTTTATCAGTACGTATTTGTATGCTCGTAAATATAATTCGTCTGTAAGCGATTTTCATCAAAATTGGCAGGGATTTGTAAGAGAAACTTGCTAAATACATTTGGTTACTTAAAAAATTTAATTCTAAATTCCGAAAAAATTTGTGCGGCCCTCGATTTTCGGCACAGACACTTTTGCGGCCCTCGGATAAAAATTTATGCCAGTCATTGACTCACTAGGCTTCTTTCTTCTTTCAGGTGCCATGCATTGCTGCGTCGGCGGCCATGGACTTCCACTTTTCTCGACCTCTAGTGTTCCTCAGGAGTTCGATGTTATTTCCTATCCCCATTTCCTCTCTCATTCTGTCTGTATATTTTGATCTTTGTTTTCCTCTTGATCTTTTACCCTCCACCATGCCTGTCACTGCCAAGTTTTCTAATCCTTCTTTTCTCATCACGTGCCCGAAAAATTTCATCTGTCTTTTGATGGTAGTCATCAGTGTTCGTCTCTCTTCCATCATCTGTAGTACTTCTTCGTTAGTTCTCTTGTCTGTCCATGGGACCTTTAGCATCCTCCTATAAAACCACATTTCTGCCGCTTCCAGTTTCTTTTTAATCTTTTTTGATATGTTCCACGTCTCAGATCCATATAACAAAACTGACCATACATAGCATCTAAGCACTCTGAGCCTTGTTTCTTTTAATATTTTCTTGTTCGTTAATATTTGTTTCATTTCCATGAAGGCAGATTTTGCCATACCTATTCTTGTTATTATGTCTTTATCACTTCTTCCATCACTTGTAATAATGCTTCCCAAATATTTGAAATAAGTTACTTGTTCTATTTCTCTTCCATTTAATAAAATCTTGCATTTCGGCACTTCTTTTTGTTTTGTTATTACCATAGTGAAGGTCTTCTTTATGTTTATCACTTTTCTGATAGTTTGTCCACCAGTTCCTGAGCCTTCTTTCCGAGTACGCTAACAGTGTTGTTCATTGCAAATCTTATGTTATTGATATTTTTTTCCTCCTATCCTTATACCTTCCATCTCCTTGATCATTTCGAAATATCTCCTCCCACACAAGTTGAAAAAATCTGGTGATAGTCCGCACCCTTGTCTCAATCCCTTTAAGATCTTCTTTTCCCTATTTCCCCATTTAGTCTAATAGCTGCTTCTTGTTTCCAGTATAGATCCGCTATTAATCTTTTGTCTTTTCCGTCGATTCCTGCTTTATTCAGGCTTTCAAATAGGTCTTCATGTTTGATGTTGTCGAAAGCCTTCTCATAATCGATGAAGCATAAGTAAAAGGTCTCTCTGCTTTTCGATACATCTTTCACTCAGCATCCTTAGAACAAAGATTGCATTCCTACAACCACTATCTTCTTTGAAACCAAACTGTTCTTCACTTATTTGATCTTTTATTTTTGTCTTGCTCTCTGTAGGAGTACTCTTAGAATTATTTTGGTCACATGACTTATGAGGCTTATGGTTCTGTGTTCTTTACATTCCCTTGTGCCTACTTTTTGTATAGCTACAAAGATTGAACTGCATAGTTCTTCTGGTAAAACTCCTTTTTCGTAGAAAGTGTTTGTTATTTCCGTTAGTTTTTGAATTCCTATTTCTCCTGCAAATACTATCATCTCTGTTGTTATTTTGTCCATACCAGCTGCTTTGTTTCTCTTCATTTTCTTCAGTACTTTGGCGATCTCTTCTTCCTGGATAGGTAATCCATCTATTTCCTTTATTATTGGTTTTTGTCCTCGGTCGTCGTGGTACAGCTCTTCTATATAATCTATATCTAATCTATATAAAGGCTAACGTCCCCTAAACTATTTTAAATCGCCTAATTTTTATTTTGACTGCTGTTGTTGCTGTTATTCCTCCAAGAGGCTGTCCATTAATTATGTCAACAATATTTGGGCAATTTTGACACCCCATTGTCAACAACTGTCAACTTTCAGTTACCCCCTATAAATACGTCAAAAACTTGTGACCCCACCCTAGGATCAATGACAGACCCAATAACAAGGTTATTATTTTTGCGGTGATGACCATTTTCCCCATGTTTTGCTCATCGAGTGTCAAAATGTGGTGGTGATGACCTTTTTTGCCATGCTTTTTTCCATTGTAATAAGTAGTATTCCATAAAATTTCCTATTTTTTGATCATTTGTATAAAGTGAAATTGTTGACGTCAACTTTTCTTGACCCCTCCCCCCTGTCAACAACTGTCAAACTTTTTCAAACCCCCTTCCCCCTAAATTGTTGACGTAATTAATGGACAGCCCCAAGGTTATTACTATTATTACTATAATAAATAATAATAATAATAATAATAATAATATTATTATTATTATTATTATTATTATTATTATTATTATAGTATCATTATAAATAATTGGACTTTGCAATAGGGAAATACGAGTCTACTTTGGAGCGACCATAGACTGATACCAGTGCTTGACACAATGAAATGGCGCTATAGAAGTTCCTGAGTTACGTTATGACAGTATGGGCATATACAATTATTAATGTAGGCTTACTATAACTGAGGTATTTTTGCCCATGTTAACAACATTTTATTGGTATTGGTTAGTGTGAACGATTTCACGCGCCGACAACAAAATATCGGCGTATTAGGCCTAATAGGGCCTATTATTGTGGCTTCACCCTTCCTGCTTCCTCATAGCTTATCAGTAGACCGACAGTTTGACCTTTTTTCTCTATATCTCTATTAATTTTCGCACATATTCGTCTATCTTATCTAGGAAATAAGCAGTGGCGCTTCCAAGAATTCTTGGTGGGAGGGGGAATGTAATGAATTTCTTGGAAGTTGGTGGAGGGGATGAAATGAAATCCAGAAAAAGGTTCACAAGCAAAAGGGCAATTAACAGTGTTTTGCCTGGTAAATGTAGATAAAAGATAAAGGCTTTCCCAAAAGGCTGACAAGCAAAAAAGTCATCAGCTCTCTGCTTTGTATACAAATACGAATCAAGAGCATTGAAACCGGACTGGTAATTTGGTAAACCCCTGAAATCCTGACAAGCAGAAAGAGCTCGGTGGGGGATGCATCCCCAACGTGGAACCGCCCCTGGAAAGTTCAAATAACCTCATTAGGAAAATCTAAAATTACCCGCGCGCGTATGTTGGTCTAATGCTGTGGTCGCCAGATCAATCTGCACAAATGAATTGAATTCCCATCCCAAATTTTAGTGAGCAGAATTTTTCACAACTTTTATTTTATAGCGTGTTTTAGTAGGATGCACGACGTATCTTAGAAAGAGTGCATGCACGTTTACCTTTCCATGAAGATCTTTTCCGGATAATAATAATAATAATAATAATAATAATAATAATAATAATAATAGAATGTTTTCTTATATAATTTTAGAATCCATTTATTGTTTCAACTGTTACTGCCTTTTCGTCCAAACTATTCCATAAATCCACTACCCTCGCACAGTCGCACTAGGTCACACCCTGTCTTGTAGAATTTACAAATTGTCAGACTTTCTCCGAGTTGCAATGTAAGGTAAAAGGATTCCTTATTATTTCATCATCATCTGCTCCTTGTTCCTTCATGAACTGAAGTTAAGGTGACAGCATGAATTTCTTTCCTCCATCCATGTCGATCCTCTGTCTTCTTGACTGCTGCTGACATTTTCATTCCTGTACACTCTTCCACGCAGGGGCGCCCATCCCCTGACTGCTGGAAGCAGCTTCCCCTTCCTTCCCTCTCCTACACCTAAACGGTTATCCGGCATGAATTTATCTACATCACATTATTATTAATATTAATAATAATAATAATAATAATAATATTATTATTATTATTATTATTATTATTATTATTATACGAAAAACTAGCAGTATAACACTGGACACTGGCATCCCACCGCAAATTTATGGGAAAAAGTCTGGGGTCCGGGGAATAACCCCGGAAAATTTTTGAAATCAATAGATGCTCGTAGTGAGTTTCAGTGCATTTTGGACATTACATAGGACACTTTGGTGCTCCAGGATAGGTCTCATACCAGTAACTCCTAATTCTCAATTTCTGGAAAATTCCAACAGCCACAAAGCACTAATAGATGTAAGTTGAAACTAAAGAGAGATAGCGCAGTAATTGCGCTGGCAAACTATTCAAAATTACATGCAAATTGTCTATTTTTTAGCATTTAGTTTAAAAATTAGATTTCTCCAACAACCACACCTAGGCCTACATCATTTTTTAAAGGCATTAAAGCTGCAACAACTGCAAAAGGGATAACTAGACTTAAGGCAGCTGACTGAAACAAGTTATTAACAATATCTAATTGCACTGTTTCACAGTCTTGAATGGATTGTAATCTGTTGATGGAGGTCTTTGGAAGGCTATAGTGGAGGAATTTGAAGTAGTCTAATTTGGAATGTAAACTTCATCTGAGTCTATTGGTTTGTTATAAGTTATTTATATTTCACATGAAGTTTATATTCTGCATCATTAAAATGACTGTGCGTAAAAGTGACAATAATAATAAAATTTTATGAATGCCTGATAATAATGAACTTGAATTGAGTACCGGTAAGCTTATATGAAGCTACAAAATTGCGCTGTAGTAAAACCAGTAATTTACTTGCACAGGCATTTAGGGGCTTATCGAATTAATATGCTTCTCTAACGTAATACCAAAACTCAGGGGGGGAATTTCCTCCCCCCCTAAGTTTTCTAGGAAGCATTTGCTTCCTTTCCCCCTTGTGTGGGCGCCCCTGCTTCCACGTCATCCGCCCATCGTCTCCTTGGCCGCCCTCTTCGTCTAGTTCCCGACATCATTCCTTGTTGAATTGTCCTCTCCAATGTTGACCTACTAGTGTCGCTGTTCCGCTGTACGTGTCCGAAGTATTGCAGCTTCCTTCTTTTGCACATGTTGAGGAACCGTCTTTCCGTGCCTGACATTTTCAAAACCTCTTCATTGGTTGTCCTATCTCTCCAGCTTATGCTTTGCATGGTACGTTATGAGTACATTTCAAAAGCTTCTATTCTTCTCTGTATTTTTCTTTTCAGAGTCCAACTTTCACATCCATATGATGCTGTACTCCATGCAACACTCTCGATTATTCTCTTCTTTGTTCTCATGCTGATATTATTGTCTTTCCAAATGTTCTTCCTTTTTCTGATGGCAACCCTTCCTTTTGTCAATCTGGCCTTTATTTCTTCCTCTAGGGAGCAGTCTTCTGATATAATTGCGCCAAGATATGTAAACTTTCCCACTTGTTCCATTACCTTGATTTATTTACATTCAAAAGTAATGACAACTAACGGAGACACAGTTTCCATCAGAGTAGATCAGAAGGTAATGGAACAAGTGAGAAAGTTTACATATCTTGGCGCAGAGGAAGAAATAAAAGGCCAGATTGAAAAGGAAGGGTTGCCATCAGAATATTATTATTTATTAACCAAGATTTTAGAATAGTGCGTGCGTGTCGCCAATGCTTCTTTTAAAATTCTCTTTCAAGTTCTTGGTATCCTGAACATGCCTTCCGACTGTTTTATCTGAGAGAGAGAGAGAGAGAGAGAGAGAGAGAGAGAGACATGTAGAGAGACGCACACAGAGAGACAGGGAGAGAGACAGACAGAGACGGAGAGAGACACACAGAGAGACAGAAGGAGAGAGAGAAAAAGAGGGAGACCGAGAGATACACACACAGATAACTTTTCATTTGAAGGTCTTGCCCTGGTTTATGCTACCGATGGTTTTTTAGGCCTACTTCCAAATTGGTAACTTTACCCAAACAAGCGTTCTTTTATTTAACCAAACGCAGTATGGTCGATGTCAGTGTCTGGATAGCGTCCAGATAGGGTTACAGCGCCTCTATCGTCGTCTGCTCCCTTATCAGTAACAACAGATGCGACGCCACAGGAGAGAGACAGAGACAGACAGAGAGAGAGAGAGAGAGAGAGAGAGAGAGAGAGAGAGAGAGAGAGAGAGAGAGAGAGAGAGAGAGAGAGAGGAGAGAGCATTAGGAGAGGAATCTGGCTTCAGATTTCCCCGTCGTTTGGATTCGGAAATCTAAACTATTCGAAAAATCTCGGAATCTCAACGAGAATCGGCAATATTTCTCCTATTCTATTGCTCCGGAGGAGGCCGTGACGTGCAGTACGGGCTCATGTCGGGGACGGCTGAACGCGCTGCTCGAAATCAATGCTCCGGTGTCAACATACCACCGACCTCAAAGCAAGGACATCATATGGCCGCTGACATTATGGTGAAGTTAGTTGGCCATTCGTTCGAGTCGACGAACCATCCATCGACTCGGAACTCTCCTATCCATGGTATCGGGGCAAGGTACTCGCCTGGCTACGCGACTACCTTACCGACAGAGCGCAGTCAGTTTGCTGGAAAGGACAAACGTTGTCCCTCTGTCGGGTCTTCAGCGGTGTCGGTTTTACGCAGTGGCGGCTCCAGAATTTGGCAAGCGGGGGACCGTTGGGGTGGCCAACTTCTAATCATGGGGCCAACCATTTGTTGTTAGGTGCTTAGTATTAAGTATAGGGTCCCAACAGAGGGCACTGGGGCAGGCACTCAATAGGGGGCACGGGCCCTCTGTGGAGTTCGCCACTGGTAAGTCGTAAGACCCTTACTGTTCATTCTTTATGTTGCAGATATTAGCGACATAGTCAGGTCCGGAGGCGTATGCTTACGCGGACGATGTGCAACTATACTCTTTTCGCCTTCCCTCTGAGTGACTCTGACACTGATAGACTGTATCACTGACTGTATCACCAGCATTAAAAAGTGGACTGACGTGAATCGTCTTGCGCTAAATCCCCGTAAATAAGACGGAGCTATTGTGGCTCGCGACTTCCAGGAGGAGGCACCTGATTAGTCGTGCCCCGTTCCGGATCGACGGAGAGCACGTCCTTCCCTCCACCGAAGTGCGCCTCTTGGGGGGGGGGTCCACTTCGACGCATCGCTCGCGTTCGACGTCCAATATTGGAAACGTCTTTCGGTTTCTGTTTCCATCAGCTGCGGCGGATCAGGGAGATTCGCCGTCACCTACCAACCTCGGCGTCGACTCTCCTATTCGGCGTTTTCATCCTCACACAAGGGTCGACTATTGTAATAGTATTCTCTGGGGCCTGCCCGACTGTCAGCTTAGTCGGCTGCAGATGGTTACCGAAGTCTCCGCCCGGATGATCCTCGGAGTAAGAAGGGGAGAGTGCATCTCCCCTTTCTTGAAAGAGAACCTACATTTGCTTAGCATCCCGTAGCGTATTGCCTAAATGAGGTGTACCCTCATGTTCCGAGCCCTGCACGATCCAGCCTTCCCGGACCACCTGGCGGCTTTGTTCCTGAGGCCCCCGTCTACTGAGAGGCGTCTGCAACTAAGGTCCAGTCGAGAGTCGAGACGTCAGACTGGTCGTTCCTCCTCCGTCTCGAACGGCAAAATTCGGCGAGAGGTCGCTCAAGTGTGGAAATCCCATTCTTTTGAACGCATTACCTGGCCACGTGACTGTAAGAGTCAAATCTCGATTCGTTCGTTCGCAATGAAACTTAAAACTTATTTCTGTGAGACCTCGTATAGGCCTAAGTGTAAACTTCGTAAAGCACTCTACAGCCTTTGTCCCTTCGTCCATGTTTCTGCGCTAAATAAATTGACTTATTATCCTAACCTAACCTAGGATCCCAGGATTAGGGGGTCAAGACCCATTGGCCATCGAGTATAATGGTGACCCATCTGACCCATGATGACCCATTTCCGTCTCTAGTGCCACTCTCGTGACTACGTCAAAATCCACAACACCACAACTGTAAGCAATAATTATGCTGCAAATAGCATTATTATTATTAATATTTTGCTTCTTGAAAGTTAACTAGGCGCTTGCAATTCTATTTTGTTGATAAAACTATTCACGTAGTGAGATTTATGTGCAGTAAAACTGCGTGCATTGCAGTTGATAGCTTGGTAAAAACTTACTAGGGGCGCATTCCTGCCATCAGCATTGGGAAGGGGGGGGGGGTAGAATAATTTTAAAAAGTATATCCACCCATAAATATGCTTAAACTCTAGTGATGACTTCGTTGCTTGTCAGACGTTTTAGAATGTCCAAGAAGCAAAGGAGGCATAGAAGACCATTGGGGAGAAAAATGATACTATATACCCACTCACTATTTATTGAGTAGGACCGTCCCCCACAGTACCCCCCCGTGATCTGCGCCTCTGCAACCTGTCAATATAGGCCTACAGTAATTGCAGCGGGAGCGCTTCTAGTGATTCTTCAGAAGAGGCGCTATACAAACAGTTTGCTACATTACATCAAAATGAATCTATTTAGGTTTACAGCATTGGTCCCGCTCCGTTGAGTCTCTTACGACGTTTGCATGTATAGATAAATGATGCAAAACGTCTCTATTCTATACATTGCCTATATATTCACCATAACCGGAACCGTAAAATCGGATTCACTAAGTGGATTCAACAATCGGGGATTACATTTCAAATCCGGAGCGACCATCGACGGATACAAAGTGCTTTGCTAAAATGACGCTATAGAAGTTTTCCTTGTTATAGGCTATGTTTATAGGTCGAACAATAACTATTTTCTTTAATATTATTATAGAAGGCTTAACCACGTTGATTTTCATAAATTCCTTCATATTGTACCAAACAATATTATATCCATGATATCCATGGTTGCATTTTCCACTAGGCTTTATTAACTCTGTCGATATACCAGTGGTGTAGCCAAGGGGTTTGGGGTTAAAAGTTAAAACTAGTGGCGTAGCCAAGGGGTGGGTTAAAAACCCCCTTGGCTGCCGAAAACAAAATTTGTTTAATGAGTTTCCAAAGCATTTTTAATTTGGTACGTGATTTTCGGGGTCAAAACCCCGTTGACTAGGCCTGAAAGATTTATGTAAGAAGAGGCGATAACGTTTTTTGCTTGTCATCTAAAAAACTGGAGGTGATAACGTTCTTGTTTTGCCTGTCAGGATTTTTCCCAAAGTTGGTCACGGTCAAAACCAAAAACCAAACCCTCCTTCCGGAAATCCTGACTACGCCACTGCGATACATTACCGATTGAAATGCAAAACCTATGAAACAGCATCACAATTCTCACCGTTAACGAACTCTTTCACTCATTTTGTTGTTCCTATTGGTGCTAGAGCAAATCTATTATCTAAAAAGTTGGCGGACGCCGTTACCTCGAACGATGTTTTGCCAGACGAAACAAATTTTTCTGTCAAGAGCACTTGAACGTCTGTACGTTGCAATCAAGGACGGCGGACGGCGGCCTTTTAAATTCTGCAGCGGCAAACCGTTCGACTTGCGAACCCGAATTCCTCGGCTTTGAATAATTATTTACACAGCAAGGAGTTTGAAACGTTGAATATATATCGTCTTTTGAAGAAGTCTTTCAAAACCCAAGACGAAATGTAGAACTACGCGGTACTCGGCGGTAGGGCTAAGTTGCATTCCGTCAACTTCTGAAATTACTGGCACGTGGGGGAGGGGAGGGCCGGTGAGGTGTAAACTCATACGCTGTTATCTGCTTGCAGATCAGGGCATATTTATGGCAGACAACGGCGCTTGCAGAATAATTCACCGCGTCAATCGAAATGGAGTCACAGTTGTAACGCGCGTTAGGAATCAAGAATTCAAGATACATTTCAAAGTCAACAGGCTAATAAATTATTTTCGCCGTCCATTTATTTATATTTAAGCAGACTCTGTGTTTATTTCAGTTTATTTACAAGCGATGCCTTTCGTCTCGGTGAAATAAGAATTATAATAGCCAACAATTTAACATTCTTGCGTTTAAATAGGCCCTAGGGTCGGTGAGCTGCTGGCTGGTTGATTGATAGGGCCGTCATTTGACCTATACGTGAGGCGCAATCGGAAAAAATGCGACTGATAAATAGACAGTACTAAAATTTAAAATAAAATTCTCGAAGAACGACGCCATCCTTATAATATACTTCTCAAGTATATCAACTCCTGCCTAACTTACTGTATACCAATCTGAGGTAATAACTATAAATCAAACATAAACAAAATCCAAATTATTCAAAATAAAGCTATAAGATTATCATTCAATGACTATGACTATGTGAGCACAGCTAACCTAGCCTCACTGCCCTTTGGATGTTGACTATTGCCTGGCTGATCACATACCTTCCCCATAGCTATTTTAAGAAAGGTTGAGCGCCTAAGAATAAACAGCTACTGTTGTGCTGCTTTCCAAGGCGCTATAGAAATCCACGAGATTTTACTTTACTTTACTTACTTAAATTATTCATAACCTATAAAATTTTAAATATTGAAAGTCTCTACAAATTTCATACCCTTATTTTTGTATATAAATATAACTATAAACTCCTCCCTGATCCTCTTCAAAACATAAACTTATTTGTAATGAAAATTAATTTATCTGAAATAAATCTAAGAAGTCTTAACAATCTCTTTCTTCCTTATGCCTCAACAAATAAAAGAAAATTTACTACAAAGTTTTCAGGACCTAGACTATGGAATAACCTGCCCATTGAACTGAGAACTATTAACAATTTCTTTCATTTTAAAAATTCTTTAAAAGCTTCCCTTTCAATAACCAAGTCTCAATCAACTTGTAACTTAGTAATGAATCAACTACCTTAGCTAATTTAAAATCCTTAAGATTCTCTTAATAATTTCTTATGCTTCTATACTTTTCTATATCATTATTTATACCACTTTTAAGTGCCTTAGATAAATACAACTCAAGACACTCTTACCTTCAATTTTTGGAATTCTATAATTAGTACTGACACTTATAAGTCACTAAACCAAATAGGTTGACCGTCTTACGGGTTTTATACCATTTGGCCAACCCATTTCTCAAACGAATTATATGTTGTTTTTACATGTTATGATGTTCTTTTTGTTACATAGTAAGAAATGATTTAATTTTGTATGTTTAACCTGTATAATTTTGAGAAATAAAAATTGATTGATTGATTGATTGATTGATAATGGTTCTCAACTGGTGGGCTGAGGCCTGAGGTCCAAGTCTCAAAACAGGAAAAAGAGAATCTAATATATAGGGACTGTCCATTAATTACGTCAACAATTTAGGGAGGAGGGGTTTTGAAAAGTTTGACAGTTGTTGACAGGGGGAGGGAGGGGCCAAGATAAGTTGATGTCAACAATTTCACTTTTTACAAATAATCAAAAATAGGAAATTTCATGGAATACTACTTATTACAATGGAAAAAAGCATGGCAAAAAGGTCATCACCACCACATTTTGACACTCGATGAAAAAAAGGAAAAATGGTCATCACCACCAAAAATAATAGCCTTGTTATTGGGACCTGTCATTGATCTTGCGGGGGGGAGTCAAACGTTTTTGACGTAATTATGGGGGCGGTAAGTGAAAGTTGACAGTTGTTGACAAAGGAGGGGTCAAAAATTGCCCAAAAATTGTTGACATAATTAATGGACAGCCCCATAAAATAAATAAAAAGGGTTGTCAAAAATTTTTGTCAGGGATTTTCTTACCCTTTTTGTTCGTAGACTGTAATTTAAATGGGCTTGCCCGTCTCGAAGGCATTGCTTGTACTTCTTTAATGTTCTGAAAAATTTAAGTCTGACAAGCACAAAAGGTCATCCCATTTTTTCACACTTGATAATCTTGATTTGCATAACGTCGCTGCCGAATTTGGCAGGTGGACCGCAAATTTAAAAAAAATTCATATGCGGGCCGTACAACAAAGGAGCCCGGGAGCCACTGTTATATACAAAGATTGTCGTTAAAGCTGATGCTTCACTAGGGAGCTTTGCGGGCAAACATTGCTGGCAAGTTTGCGGGTGAGCAAAACCGCTGACGTTCAGTATTGCCTGAAAGCAAAAAAATAAGCCACGCCTACAAACGCTGATGTAGCTCACATTTTAAAGATGGCTGACGAGGAATTTGTCGATTTATTATGTTGTCTAATGTTGACAGTTATTGCTTCTGCACATGCATTATCGGGGCGAAAGAAATGACCAGGTACAATAGGGGCACATATTTATATTGACTATCAGGTACACATGCCCCAAACGGCGACAACTTGACAAATCCCACAGTCGCCACTAAATTACTCTTAACGCCTCAGCCTCCTGGACCTACACGATCGCATCTCATCTCGCATTTTCACGACCGTTAAATCAGTCATCACTCAAAATCAGCAACCGCGCTTTCTCATAGGCCTACGCCGCACCAGAACTTTGGAACTCAATTCCAGCCTCCCTCCGCAGCCTACGAGGCTACGACATGATCAAACAATAAGCTCCGAATCCTCATTTACTTTAATTCCTTTACTTTCTCCTCAAGCCTTTAGGTCTAAACTTAAAACCTTCCTATTCGAAAAGTCATTTCCTCCATAGCAATAACAACCTGACCCGCCGCCTCATAGATATACTGACCTTTGCCCGGCCGACAAACCACCTTGTCTATAGCTATTTCAAGAAAGATTAAGCGCATAAGAATAAGCAGCTACTACTGTACTACTTGCCAGGGCGCTGTATACGTTTACGAGATTTTACTTACTTACTTACTTACTTACAAATTAATATAATAATAATAATAATGTGATTTTAAGTGGTTTAGGAGGCCAAGCAGAAGCCTGTGTGAAAACCACTGATGTAACCATCCGCACTCAATAACCCAGTTTATCTAGATAGCCTTTGAATCCGTTTACTGCTTCAACTGTCACTCCCACCTCGTCCAAACTGTTCCATTTGTCCACAACCCTTACACACACAAAAATTTTCTTTCTTGGACCAACTCTCTGCTTAAATAATTTGCACTTGTGGCCTCTTGTGCTGCTATAGTGTGTCAATGTAAAGAATCGATCATATGGCACATCTACTTTCCCAGTCATTATTTTGTATGTTTCTATCAAATCCCCCTCTCTCTTCTCCTTTCTAATGTTGTCAGTCCACAGTATTGAAGTCTTTCTTCGTAGCTTAAATTATGGCACCCATTGACCATCTTCGTTGCTCGTCTTTGCACTTTTTCTAAAAGTTCTATATCTTTTTTCAAGAATGAATTCCAAGCCTGAACACTGTATTCTAGATGAGGCCTCACTAATGACTTATAAAGTTTAATGATTATCTTTTTGTCACGGCTCACTATTGTCCTTTTCACCATTCCCAACATTTGGTTTCCCTTTTTTGCTATGACCTAACTGCATTGAGTTTATACCGCTATGCGTAACAATAATTACGTACCTGTAGTCAGTGTAGTGGACTGCAGCTTCTCGGCGATTTCCAGCCATATCGCCTGCTTTTTATCGTTCTCTTTGTACAGATCATCTCTACAGTCCCATAAAGTGGGACGGTCAGCGACTTAAAGAATATTTAGGCCTATGTCAAATTCACTTTTCGACATTTTTCTTGTAATTTGGAAAACTCGCCGATTTCGGATTTCCCACATAAATTTTCCGACATTGTGTTTCGTTTTTATTGTCAATGTCAACTGGCGCAAGAAGATCTGACAGTGGTCTTTGGACTCAAAAACCTGATTGGTTGATAAAGTAAAAATGCTCGCTTGGGGCAAAGTTCGGCAGATTGGGAATGTATTCACAAAGAGATTCTCCCGAACTTTGCTGTGTTGGAATCCATTCTTGAAAAAGATATAGAACTGCAAAGACGAGCCGAAGATGGCCCCGAACGGCAATATTGTTGCATTAGAAAGGAGAAGAGAAAAAATGAAACATACAAAACAATGACTGGGAAAGTAGATGTGCCATATGATCGATTCGCCATTGGCCACAAGTGCAAAATGTTGCAAGGGTTGGTCCAAGGCTTATCATTCAGGCGGTTTTGCTCCGCCATCATTCAGGCGGTTTTGCTCGCCAGCAAATGTCCAATGTCCGCCCGCAAAGTTCCCTAGTGAAGCACCCCTAAGGCGTACTCGAAACCATAGACTTTAATATAATAATAATAATAATAATAATAATAATAATAATAATAAATCTATGTTAATAATAATGACATTTAAACTCACATTTACTTACTGTTTGACCCGTGTTGCCACCTGAAGGCGAGTCGAGTAAACTGCAAGTTCGCAACCGATTGTGTTGATACGAATTTCACAATGGCTGATTTAAATGTATTTATATTAAATATTTTTATATTATTTTGATTGAATTTTATAACTCCATTAACGAATAATAGTTAAAAATAGACGGATAACTTAAAGAATTTAGGGATAATTAAATTTGATGCATGGTCACGCACGAGTGAAGGCTGTTCCAGGCGTGGCAGCGTGAAAGTTGTGATTTTTATAGCGCCAGAATAAATGAAGTTTAGTTGCGAGAACTATGTTCAAGAGTCTTAAGTCCTTCGATTAGGTGATCTGTTGTCCACTGCTGTTGCCGTTGCTTTTATTGCTGTCAGTGGCGTAACGTGACTTTCGGGGGCCCAGGGGCATCCTTGATATGGGGGCTCCTATAGGATATGGGGGCCCCCATAGGCTAACATAGATTACAGCGTTCTAAAAATAAGGTTTACTCCTAATTCAATAATTACTCACTTTGTAGCAGTAGTATTGAAATAATAGTAAAATGTAAAAATAAATAATTGTTTAGTAAGTTGCAACCATTCTTCGGGGAACCCCTTCTTTCGGGGTCCGGACCCCGGAAGAAGAGGGGCCCCGTTACGCCACTGATTGCTGTTGCTTTATTTTAAAACTAGTTCCTTGATATCGTGCTGTGCTTGTAGGGACAGGGAATTTCCTGGTAACTGTTTATTTGCATCCCCCACTGGTCCACCTTATTTACAGCAAGTGGGAAGTTTCATGCTGTCATTAGCTTATTTAACTTTTCAACACGGGAGAAATCCTACCAAGCCACTAAGTTTATTATTATTATTATTATTATTATTATTATTATTAATTTGGCGCAAAGAAACAATTAAAAATGTTTCTTCCCATTTGTCTTATTCTTTCACCACCACTGGTCTGTCTCTCAAGTTGCACCTTGCCTTTACAGAATCTCTAGGCCATGAAACTTTATCACTCGTCCACAAAACTTGTTGTAGTGAGATATAGTTGCATAAATGTTTCTCAGATGGTCAGTTAGCTACCTCACAGATGGTAAGCACAGTTTGATTTAGATTGAACTGTGTCTGTCTGAAATTTGTCATTTGCAGCATATGTGAACAAGAGCATATAGAGTTTGCTTTAAATTTTCTAGTCTTAACAAATTGAAGCCACGTTTTTATAAACTTTTCAGGAAAAAATGGAGACTGGTGTGGGAACTGGTGACCAGGATTTCCTAGAGTTGAGTCTGCCGGTAATTATCTGGCATGTCGTTAGTGTAAAAAACATGTTTTGAGGTAGATCATTTCCAGAGGAGTTGTAGTGTTTTCACACATATATAAATTAGCCATCTTTGTATACATTCAAGATAGCTGTTCTTGGGCCCTTTAATGTATTAAAACTGCCCTTATATTTATTTTATTGTATTTGGCTATTGGATATCAATGTCATAGTCTTTTAAATGGATGTAATGATAGTCTTTTAAATGGATGTAATGTAATGGAATTGATATACAAACAGCAGAAACAGAGCAGATTTGAAATCCCTGATTGCTGACATAACAATACATTGCACACAAAGAAAAAGTGTAATGTAACACAGCATTTATATAGAGTCAAAAGTACTGCCAGTGCATGGGTGCCCGCACATTAAAGCAAGAGAGGGCACCTGCCCCCCTGGAAAATGCAAATACCAATATTTCACATTGAAATTTGAAAACCTTGCTAAAATAATAACCATCGCCTTGTGTTAAAATGTGTTTTGGCCTCCTGGAAAAATTTCTGTGGGTGCCCATGTACCAGTGTGATTACATTGTACAGTGATGTCTTTACTTGATGTCATTTTCTCTTTTGGTTAATGTACTATGTTGGGAAATATTCACTTTTGGAATCTCTTTTTCAGATACAGCTCGAGGAAGATATGAATGATTTAGAAGAAGATACTAGTTCTGCTGAAGTGTCTTGTAATGATGGTGCTCATCAGCAGCAGGACAGAACTGGGACTCTTAGTAAATCTACAAATCAGCCGCATCCCGTGTCATCAGCCGATCAAGATCTCGAGCTAGATTCAGATGCTGAGATTGACAGAGAAGGTGCTGTTCTTTCTATTGAGCTTACATCTTTGTGTATTCAGCGTTTTTTGTAAAATTTCAGTGTATTTATGCTTGTGGTGTTTGTCGATTTTTGGTCTTGCTAGTTAACCCCTTAGGTGCCATACATTTGCTGTCAGCGAAAGGGTTAAGGTATATGCAGGTATGTTACTGCTTGATGTCACTCCTCCAATTAATGTCATCGCCTTGGCATCACAGCCCTGTATAAAGCTCCTATTAAATATCAGATAGTTTCTGGTATTAGTATTGTAACTATCATCATCATCAATAACTGTGGACTCAGCGCCCATTGGTGTCTGATGCAAACATTACAGTTTTGTCCCAATCTTTTCTGTTGGCAGCAACATAAATAGTTCTTGCAGACATTTTCCACACCAATCACAAATGTCATCACACCATTCCCTGTGTGGCCTTCCTTTCTTGTTGGAACCATCCATTATTCCAAGGCATCCAAGCATTATAGTCTTAATCTTTCTATTATCTTTCATACAACAAATATGTCCAAAGAGGCACAATTTCCTCTGTATAACTTTTTACATCAAGGTTTCTTTTGGCTGGATTTTCTTGTATAGTTCCTCGTGGCTGATCTTTTCAACCCATCCAATTCTGAGAATTATTCTATAGCATTTTCTTTCAAATGTTAACATTCTTCTCTCCAATTCTTTTGTGATGGTCCAAGTCATTTTAACTATGTAACTATAGATGCTAGATATGTACTCAGTATTCTTTTGCTAAATGGCTCATGTTTTGAACATTCCAGTGATTGCAACTTTGGGTTTTAGTAATGATTGTTTAAAAATGTTTGCCACTGCATCTTTATAAATTGGATATAAAGTTCGTATCATATCCACATCAGTACGATGTTGAAAGAGCCAAGTAAACCATTTTGAAGTTGTCGTTACATTGTTCTGGTATCTCGCTCTATCTTATATCTTAGTAAATTTTAAAAGTTGGAATGATTATTTTCAGGGACAAATGAAGACGCAGAAGATGAAGAGGTGGAGTTGATGTCAATGCCTTCACTGCAGTCTGTTATGTCTGGTAGACAGATGTTTCATCTTTCTATTTTTTCTTGGTTTATGTTAATGCAGTCATCGCAATTAGGCACCGAAGATATGGAACTGTTTAAGCTTCAGTTAGAGTCAATATGTTGCAATAGTAAAGTTCCATTTGCATGGAGTGGGGTGAACAGAATAAAAGTGTCCTTATTGATCCATATTAATTGAGTCTGAAGAAGGTCTGGCTGGTCAAATAAATGCCAGTTTTTATCATGGCTTCATGCTATCTGAGTCCTTGCTAACAAGGGACTTACCATAAATTTTTCTTTACTGAAGATGTTTACTGGTAGCTTGCATTTATATCAACAGTTTTAGGAACCATGAATGCATGTAATTATGCTGAGGTCAGCATTTCTTTTGTGGCTAGTCTTAAGATGTACCTGTTTAGCTTGACCAATCCCCTTATATTGCTACCCTGCCAATCTGACTGACCTCTCTGGCTTGACCTGGCTCTTATCCGTCTGGATTTGGCACATCTTCTAAAATGTGTTGTGGTAGATAAAATTATATTAATGTATTCAAAGCATTATTATAGTGGCACTATAGAAGTTGATCGAATGATTGTGTAGAAATGAGTCAGCTGAAGCAGAAACGACGCGTTCTTGTCCATCCGATTAAAGTCCAGGAACTCGGACACCCAAAAGTTTTGGAGATCATAAGCAAGATTTCTTGCGAGGAGATAAAACTGCACTTCGTACGACCTCAGGACAAACCCGAGGAGTGGCATGGGTGCGTGGTAGTTGCTCAATATTTATTCCTTCGTTTTGCTCTCACAAATCTTGATGAAATTATATGTATTGTTTATTCATTTTTAAACTATTTTAAAAGCTTTTTGAATCAATGGCACTCCATGAATTTCAGTTTTATTGTTTCTATTTCTCAATTGTGCTGCAGTATTGATCCACTTGGCAAAACAAGTCTATATCAGTAAGCAAGCAGTTCAGTTGTAGGCAGTTTGCAAGTGTCAGCTTTGAGGGGCTTTCTTGTCACAGGGCAAATAATGTATCCACTGTAACACATTGTTCCTTATTATTATTATTTTTTTAATTTTTAAGTGTTTAAGTTTGTTATGATTGTACACTGTATAGTGCTACAGTTGATAAAGTATTGTAGGAACACTCCTTAGTTTTAAATCATCTGCCCCAAGTCCATAGAGTTTGAAATGTGCTATAGTAGATGAAATTCTATTAATGTAGTCAAAGTAATTGACCAAGGTACTTGAAGATAGATATTTATCATTCTAAAGACAATATAGGTGTCTTTATCCTTGTGTTCTAATTCAAATTGATACAGAAGAATTTGGGACTGTTTGGTTTAGGGTTGTTAAAATTGCTGATTTTAAAGGACTGGTTAACCGTTCAAAAAAATCGGTTAACCAGTTAACCGGTCGTTGGCGGCAGCCTGACATCGTGCCTACATCAAAGTGGTTTGATGTTGCTGGCGCTGGGGCCGGCATCCTGCGCGGCTACATCAAAGTGCCCTGGTGTTACGGCGCCTATGCTGGCGTCCTGGGCGGCCTACATCAAAGCGCTTTGATGTTGCTGGGGCTGGCTTCCTGCACAGCTACAACAGAGCGCTTTGATATTGCCGGCGCTCGAGTTAGCATAATTTTTAGGCCAAGTTGAAATTACTGTTAAACGGTCAAGGTTAAAAGGACCGAGCCATGCTCTTAGGACTGGTTAACCGTTAACAACCTTAGTTTGGTTTGATGTTCTCTATATTATTTGATTTAGAATACTGCTAATGCATTTTGGTTCAACAAAGTCGGCTCGGTTGGCTACTGAAAACTTGAAATCAGTTCGTTCTGATCTAAATATTAGAAGCAACCATGAAACAGCTTATGCCAGTGAGTTTTTGCTTTTAAAGTTGAAAGTGCAACTGGTGATTTTTAAGTCTTAATTGTTATTTGAATCGAGCGTAGTACTGGTACTCGATTTTCAGGAACGCATTGTCTGTTGGGGTTGGGCGGCTGAATTTTAAAATTGTCAACCCCCACCGAGGGTTTTACTTGACAATTGGGGGAGTTTAAAACTTCCCTGTATCTTTGTTTGAACATAGCTGGGTGACTTTTGACTTTGATTAAGATTTAAAACCGGTTATAAGCTTAAATATAGACTGTGTCTTCTTGGAAGGGCTACTGACTGGTGATCAAATACTTATTTGTTTTTTGATTGGTGGTATTTTTGTTTTCTGCTGGTTGGTTTAAGTCTGTTGTGGGTTTGAAATTTTCAGTACCATTTGAAAAATGATATACAATGATGTAACATTTATATTGCAGACAGATCCATGGAATGTTGGGTCAAAGAAGAAAAGGGCCAAAGTGGGTTATTGCAGATTCATCTCTTTGCTTTATCAACACAATAATTTCGTACACATTGTGATATGTCATTGCATATTCAATATTTTGAGTCACAGTATAATGTTCTCTGGCCATTTTGTGTGATCATATGTGGTAGAAAGTTAAAAGAGCAAAGATTTTGGAACTAATTTTGTAGGCATAATGTCTGGTTTATTGAAAGCGTGGCTTCCTCTGAACCATGAGAGCATGATTTCAGGAGAATCTGCTGAATAGATGTAGAACTTACTGAGTAAACTGTGGATTAAATAAGTCTAATAAGACTCAAATTGCGGAATGAGAATAGATTGTCCAATTGAGTTGGGAAATAGTTCTTTTTGATCAGTGACACATTAGATTATTTTGAATGGGATCAAATCAGGGATATTTTTACACCCCCTAACACTCCCCCAATACCTCCCAATTTGAGACCTACACTTCCATCCCACCCACCCCCCAATCTCAGCTATGGGATGACCTTTTTTTTGCTTGTCAGACTTTTTTGGAAGAGGACCCCCAGGTATTACCGACACCCTCTTACCCCTTAAATTGATAATCCTAGAAATAACCCTGGATCAAATCCAAATATAAGCAATAAACCAATCTACCTTTGGGCTGCAAGACTTCCTTTTATGGCAACACTATTTATTCAGGGGTCGTTTTGAATGAATTTCTGTGACTAATGCTTCTCTATGGGTTCGTAGCAAACCAGACACTATCCATAAACTTTCCACATGATACCTGCATATCAATACAAAAGATAGTCTGATTGTTCTAATTTTCTGGACACTTTTACTAAAGCACTTTTTCCCAGTGTAAATACAAAACTCTTACAGAGAATTACAGATTCTTAAGGCTAAGTGTAGTAGGGCATCTCTTTGGGGTGAATAACTAAATGATGGCTGATTGTTTTGTTAGAACGATGGACGGACACACTGTTGTTGGTAAAGAACATTCCAGAAGATGTGTCAGAGAGTCGGCTTTTTGAGGCGTTTCCCGATGCAGAAGATGTTACGATATGTAGCAAAGTTGGAAAAAAGAGCAACGTGTCAAACACCAAGTAGGTAGTCTGAGTTAAAATGCTTCATGTTGTGATTAATTCAGAGCATTTTGACATATTTCTTAATTGAAATGGTCAGAACTTTGTCATGAATTTGTTTGCTTACCAAGGGGTTGCATGTAAAAGCATGGTATTCATTGAATTGATATTCATTGCATATTAAAATGCTTATTAAGTGTGAATGCATGTGAAGATACTTTCGAGATGTAACTCGTAATTTTTTTCTATCCGTGTCTGTACATTATTACTGGTACTGTTTGGGTTTACAAACCAAGTAGAGAACTTCGTTGACATTTGTTATGTGTTGACATAGAATCATCTATGGTTTTCAATATGAACAGCATAGAATATTGTGCAAGATATTTCTATTTGCTCCTTTGATGCATGGCTCTAGGGTTTTGAGAGTTGAGCCTGTAATAGTTAGGTAAAGTAAGGTAAGGTTGGTCCTGTACCCAAA
Organism: Metaphire vulgaris; assembly: GCA_018105865.1. Classification (NCBI taxonomy): domain Eukaryota; kingdom Metazoa; phylum Annelida; class Clitellata; order Crassiclitellata; family Megascolecidae; genus Metaphire; species Metaphire vulgaris. The sequence goes on along the minus strand of CM030832.1, from coordinate 35,636,280 downwards.
TGGGTGCTGATCTCTGTGCACTAGTCAAGCAGTGATGCAGGTGGCTTATGGCATTAATCTAGAGTAGTTTGCTATTGCTTTCTCTAGACCCGCGTTTTACCTTTGCAACTTAACGCCGCTAGCAATTTATCCACACCTATGCGATGAGCAGTAGTTACTTTGAGTTTATTGACATAAATTTTAAAATTAATTGTCTTTTAATTTTTGTCTTATTTTTTATTGGTTTTTCTTGCAGGGAGGCTTTCATAGTATACCGTGATGGCGAATCGGCTCAAAATGCTGCTAAAACCTATCGGTCAGACGCTCCAGTTATCAATGGTCAGGCCCTGAAAGTCTTGAAGTATCACATGCCTCAAGACTTTGCTCCCAAAGGTACTTGGTTCTGCTTCCTGGTGCAATTGAAGCTTACGTGGAAGCTTTTTCATATGATAAGGTTATTGTCGACTCATTCAAAAGTGAAATTGAATGTGGAAAGAATTATTAGAATATGATTAAGCAATTAATGCAATGGGTGCTTTATTATTACCTAAGTTTGAGTGAGTGCTTTATTTTTTCATTTTGCAGTTATTTCTTTGGCTATTATTACTATAATTGCATGGTTGTTAATGTATTTTAAGTCATTCAGAAAGTGAAGAATCCAGTGTGGAGAAAGTCAGGGGTGAACAACTAGTCCAAGGTGGCTATGCAGTGGCTAGGGTCAGATTTGAACCTCACAACCCTCCGGTTGCATGTCAAGAATCCTACCACTATTCCACCACGGCCCATACAATACCGGTACTATATTTTGAGGTGTTTTTCCACAGACACTGGAATCTGAGTTAACTTGTGATGAGTGAGTATCAGTTTTGGTTTTTCATAGGCCTGCTGAAACTGAAGGAAAGGCGGCTGGTTTTGAAATACTTGCAGAAGTTGTCCAATATGAAAGAGAAGTCTGAATCTGATGTTCCTGTTTGGCATTCTCAGGTTATTCTCCAGTTGTGTTTGTAACATGTATGTTTAAACAGGTAGTATAAATCTGTTAACAGGTAGCACACACCTATTTAGACAGGTAGTTTATTCCTGTATAAAAGCACACAACAAAGAAAACTGCAACAGATTCAAACAGATTCTGATAAGTCAAATTTATATTAAAATATACCACCTTTCTCCTTTTCTTATACACCTTTTATTTCTTTTATATTCTCTCTCTCTCTCTCTCTCTCTCTCTCTCTCTCTCTCTCTCTCTTTCACATACAGGTCTATAGAAGCATTACTTCATTTTAATTACTGGGCAACATTCTAGGTGTATTGGTAGTTTCACTGTGATATTCCAAGGCCTAACTGTTTGCAAGACTATTTCTGAATACTTGTTATTTTATATGAGTACTTGCAATTTTTGATACTTTGTAGTGCGCGACGATGTTTTTAGAATGATTTTTAGGCGTGAACTGATAAAGACTTTTTATCTGAAACAGCGATTGGAAAGATGTCGGAATGTAATCGACAAAGACAGTCGGGTAAGGAAGTCTGCTGGGCTTCCTGTTCCATCCTTGGAGGAGTTGAGATCCGAGAAAGGCATTAAAGTATTTCGTGGAAAGGAGTGCGTAGAGACTCTTGAAAAACTTGGCATACTGCCCGCAAGTACAGGCGATGCGAGGAAAAGGTATTTAGGTTTTAATGTTTATTTTATTTAGAGACTGGGATTATCATGGATATTTTTTATGTTTTATATAAATCTTGGATATGGTGGCCAATTATATTGCCATGGAAAGCATTGTCAAATTCAAATTCCATTGTCAAAACAAAATCAAGTTGAATTGCAAAGGGTTTGGAGGAAAGCAGCATATGGGTTTAATTATTGATTTGTTATTTTTTAAAATTGAAACTATGGTGATTTTAACTCTCTTCATCTCTCTTCTCTTTCTTTCTGTCTCTGTCTCTCCTCTCCAAGACATGGTAGGTAGAAATGTAGAAATACAATATATGGTGATTCATTGTTATGTATGATTATATTGTATTTGTTTTATTATAATTTATCAGGTATGAATGCATTCTAAATACATACAGCATGTGTGTGTGTGTGTGTGTGTGTGTGTGTGTGAGTGTGAGTGCAAGTGTTGCAAGAAATAGTTTTAGGTATGTATTGGACTTCAAATTTTGACATTTTCGTGTTTCACAGGCCTTACACTTACAGTAGCGAGAAAGAATCTTCGGACAAGCCAAGAAGTTTACTTTCGTGAGTTATGCAAATTTGTTTGTATATTTTATTGAAGTTAATTGATGAATTAATTAACAACTAGTTTATTAAATGATCTTTATATTTGAACGGTTTTACCAAATATATCAGAGAAGTACTATTGCCGTAGCATTTCATTTATGCAGATTAAACGATCCGATAGGGGGCGCTTCGTCCTCTCGGTCAAGATGTCCCAGTCCTTTTCGGGTTAGTCTTCAATATTACACACTTCTGAATAAGATTCTCAGCTAACATTGCAGTAAGCTTGTCTGGCATTTACTTAGTTAAATTGCAAAGCAGAAACCTTGAAAGTTCCAGTGTTGCATTATGTCTTGGTTGAAGACACCTGAATGTGTTTTTTCCAGTAGATCTGTTATTTTCAGTAGATCTGTTATTTTAAGGCAATTTTTCTTGTTTATTTACTAAGGTTCATTGGTTTTTAAAAGGGAGGGGGATTTTCTCTTGTTATGTGGATCTACACTTCTGTGTTTTTGTACATTTTCAACTCAATTTTGAAAATTTTGTCATGATCTCATAATGATTTTTACTTGACCTTTATAGATTTTTTTTTAAAACTTGGCCACTTCACTGATTTGTAGTGCCTTCCTTCCTTTTTGTCATTTTTTTCAACATCTTTTGCTTCGGGTTTGCAAAACTTCTGTAGATTTGAGTTGACTGGTTATTGTTGTAGTTCCAGCTTTAAATTTTGTGCAGAATTAGATTTTTAACAGGATATTAATTTTTTTAAATTCAGAGATGTGCCATCGCTTTTCATGGTGCCATCAAAACCTCCGACCAGCCAGTGGGCCAGTCAAATCAAGCCAGTCAATCCTGCGATTAGCAAGCTGCTGCCAGCCAGTTCTTTGCTGTCACAGATGGGGTCTGTTAATACTTTGGCCAGTCAAGCTGCTTACATTAAGCAGCAGAACGCCATCAATTTCATGAAGTAAGAACACTGGAACAATTTGGTAATCTGTTGGTTTGAAGGGGTGACCAGAACATTTGGTACCAGAAAATTCGGTATGGAATTTTTGGGATGGAAAATTCATTACTGGAGCATTTGGTACAGGTCTTGAAAGATTCAGTCCGAAGCTCACGATGTGAATCTAGATTGTGATGTTTCAGTTTTACTGTAGAAGATCTAGTGATTAAGATGCAAATATTCTGTTATATTGTTATCATAATTGTTTATATAAGTTTAGAAACAAGTTCAGATGCAATGAAAAAATGAAAAATCTAAATGAAAAGTCTAAATGAAAAGACTAAATGCAATGAAATATGTTGTTTAATGTATCGTGTTATTATTTTAAGTGTGGCATCAATTTGACATCAATTTTGTTGCTGGTGAGACATAAACTTATCTGTATGGCAAACAGTTACCAAAATCTCCAGAACCGAATTACCGGTGTCAAATCTTCTACAAATAAAATTTTTTGACAAATTTTCCAGTACCGAATTTTCCAGTACCAAATGTTCTGGGAACCCTTGAAGGTACTTTCAATGGCTTTAAAATGCTGCAAAATGCTCTGAAACTACAGGCAGAGTGGGAAGCCATCAGAAGTGTTTTAAGGCATTGTAAGAATTTTGAAAATTTTCAGTTTGATGTGACTTACATTTTATATGCCATAGGTGATTCTGAATTCAAGCAAGTTATATTTATAATATTAATAATTAATATTGAGTGAATTTCCACTTTTTTAAAAAATAACATAGATTTTATTTATTCATAATGGTGATGATGGTGGTGATGGTGATGATGATGATGATGAATTTTCAACGCTAAGGCAAGTCCAGTTAGCTTTTTCGTCATCTAGGGATGAGTGAGTTGGTTTTTGCATTGCCTTCCTCACAGGCTTTTGGGGGTGAACAACTTGTTCCAGGTTGCTTAATGTCAGTGATTATGGTTAGATATGAACCCACAACCCTCTGATTGTATGGGAAGAATTCCACCGCTACCCCACCATGTACCCTAGCTATATAAGCTAATGTTATGCATTGCTCTGTGTTTTCAGTCTTATGAGGCAACAGCCAAGTTCGAGCTTGACAAAAGGGAAGACCCCTCTTTTGGCTTCTCCAGAATCATTGACCCCCTATGTGTCTGCTACATCTACCAAAGTTCCTCTGTTGGATGTGGCACCTACATCTGCCAAAGTTCCGCTGTTGGGAATGGAACCTGCAAGCAAGATGCTGAGATTAGATGCTTCGGGCGCGTTTTGTTACGATTTCAAAGGACCACAGTTGGGCACAAAACCTTCTCGTTCATCAAAACCTGTCAGTCTTCTCGATCTCTTTTAACCCTTAAATCGCCGGAACTGAATATACTTAACTGAATATACTTAGTTACATTGCTTATGGTTACAAAGTATTGGTGGTTTAAGAGTTAAATTATTGCATTCAAAGTTTTCCCACCTGCTGAAATAATTAACATGTGAAGCTGAATTTTTCTGTTCTGTGTATTTGTGTTTTTTTTCATTTTCCTTTGTTTTGCCAGTTCTTATAGGGCTGTTCTGCTCCTAGCATAGATTAATGAAGTGAAATTTTTGGTGGTTTAATCATTTCTATAATATTCATGAAATAGTTAGAATATGATTTTCAAATTCTTCTGTGCTGACATTAGCTATGAAAAGTGTTTGAAACACAGATGAAATTGAAAAACACGTAACTTTGCAGATGGTGAAGAATTGAATTTAAATGTGCCTCATGTATTTACTGGAATCAGTTAAAGTTTACTGTTCTTAATTTTGGTTAAATATTTTACAAAGGTTAAAGGTTACCCATGTGTTAATTCTTTGCAATACTTAGGTTTTCATTTCTAATGTATTGTCAGATTAACTGAAAGTTTGGCTAACTTCTGAAATCTTAAAGACTGTTTAGATGCTTGTGGTAATTTGAGCTTGCTTACGCCACTGTACTGGTTTTTTAAAAATCCAGTTTTTATATGAGCCATTGTGGTAGTACTTCTAGCATAACATCATTCATATATTTTTGTATTTTTCAGGTTTTACTACATAGAATTGTTAATATTCATGAATAGATGATTTTATTTGTAAAATAGTTTTTACGCTTGAGTGTTTTACTTAAGACCAGATATGTAGGTCACTTAGTTATAGAAGACTTTGTTGTTATGATGCTTGCATTTTGTTATTGTTATGGATGCCTATAAGCAGCGTGTAATATTTTCAGGGAGTTGGGGTTTGACCCCTTTACCAGCCATGACACACATATGCGTCCATCTTACATTACGTTTCAAATAAATGGCTGGCAAAGATGCTAATTTTTTTGATTGAAAATGACACATCTCATGGTAGAAAATTTTGGTTCTAACCATCTGCTACTGCGGTTTTTATTGGGAAAGTTCAGTACTGATTGTGGTTTAATGTACTTGCATCTAATTTAGAAGGGTTTATTATTTACTGTACTAGGTTTCACAGCTTGTGGAAAGTAAAACAAAGTCTTTTGCTATGTTTGGTAATGATTTGGTAACGTAACAGCGAACGATGTACGTTCTGCATTGATCTGTGTAAATGTTATACATATCAGGTAACCAACTTGCTCATTTGTGCTGAGTTCTCCATAGAGTTGACCTGCCAACCACAGTTCTAGACTGAGAGTGCCACACAAATGAGAATAATTTCTTGTAGTATTACCGGTACATTGTTGTATGGGCTATTTGTAATGTAATATGGGATTTATATAGCACCTCTTTATTTCTTCTCAGATAAATTGGAATGAAAAGGTGCCCTATGATGACATTTGAAATGTTTTGTTGCTTTTATTTAGAATTTGGAAGTTGGTGTTTGGATTAAGGATTTCACAGCTTTGTATTGCCACTTGTTTTGAAAACAGTTGTAATTTGAATAAATAACAAATATAGTTTTTCAATGTTTGTACTGGATTTGTTCTGTATTGAAACTTTACCAGTGAAGAGACTATTTATAACCTTTAGAATTATTTCCCAATGTTTGAGACTGTCTTGGTCTTTCTTTTGGTATTCACTCTACCAGTTTTAGATTTAATCGTTTGTCTTAGTTTTTAATTGTTCTTACATTTACATTGTGACTAAAGAGTGAATGACTTTTTATTTATTTCGGATATGGTTTCAAATTTGGCTTAAGTATTCTTGTTAAGTGCTTGTTGGAATACTCTTGGACTGGATGAAGTTTTAGTAACAACATAGTGGAATTAACAACATTACTTAGCCAATCTTTAGGTCAAATTTAATTATTACTTGAAAAAATATATTGAATGCTAAAGATCCATGTGTTAAGTCTATGCACACTTGAATTGTTTGTTGGCTCAGCATTTTGTATTTTTGAAAACTTTGTAGTTGCATTGCTTGGTAAATTAAAAGGCAGATAATGAATATTTTAGAGGTGTACCGTGTAGCCTGTGTAGGTCAGCGGGTGACGTCATAAATTTTTTACGAAGTCATGGTGACTGGAGACTCTATTGAATGATATTGTGTTGCTGCTGTTAGTGCTGTTTCTGGATTGCCACGAGATTCCTTGATCAGAAACTACTTTTTATCAGTCAATCAAAACAGTTTATTTCTCAATAATGTAAGGATACAGACAGATATCTTATACATACAGATCTTACAATTGCATAGTTGGCCTAGACTTATATATAATATATAAGAAAATTAATGAGGTTAATCTGACTTGGCCAACTCATTTTCTGACTTACAAACAGACATTATGAGAAGTAGGTTGATCTAAGGGAAAAGTCGTGCATATTGATCAACCCAGTTGTACAGTAAGAGTAGAGTAAAATCGTGTTCAATTTAGTTAAAGAAAATCGTAATGATTGTACATTAAGTCAAGTGTAAAATATTTATACATTACTGAATAGAAGGTTACATAAGCAAAAAATAATTTATCTAACTTAAGGGAATGTTAGTATTATAGATTAATATCCATAAATGAGATAAGGTTATCAGGAACTGTTTGCTAGATTTTAATTACACTACAATTTTTTGAATGAAAGTCAACAGAACAACAGCTTTTAATAATAATAATAATATTATTATTATTTCTAGACAATTTCTCCAGCGCAGTAAACAAGGCTAAGGCAGGGAGTCTGTAAGACGGCTTACAGCCTTCCTGGCTAAGGCCTACGACAAAAGCACTTTGACATAATTCTATCAGTAAAATCCTATATTAAATAGGTGTGTTTTTAAGTTTTTAAAAAGTTTTTTAAAATAATAATAGCAAGGTTCAGTAGGGTTTGATTTGTGCGAGAACCAGTACATTTTTCTAGATATTCAGTTCTTAAATGTTGATCAAAATCCTCAATGGTAATAAAATGACGTCATTTGAACGAATATTCAAAGTAAAAAGTCAACAAACAGGAATGGATTGTCATTTGTCAACACTCAACAGTTTTTGTTTCCGTCTCCCTGTTTTAATGTGCCGTCTACTGGACTCGAAAATCATCAGCGGCAACACCGACCGTCGATTTTAACCGAAAGTTGATTATTTTCCGATCGTTTCCTAGATTTTCGTGTGTAATAATCTGTAAAAAACACGGAGATGGAGGCGACGACTTCGACGTTTGTCCTGCGGACGTCGATTCACGGGCACACGAAGGACGTCCGGGCCTTGAGTCCTCTCTACTTTCCCGAAGGCTCTTTCGTGTCGGGATCGAGAGACGTTTCGGCAAAAATCTGGACCCCCAGCGGGTGATGACTCAATTAATTTTATGTAGCACCTTTAATTTTCTTTTAATTGCTCGTATATTGTAAACGTGCCGATCTGTGCCGTGAGTGATTGAGAATTTTATGTGGCGCCATAATCTGCTAACGTCTTATAATTGAGTATACGAGTCGATTTATACTGCGCTTCACTTTCTTTTGCTCCCGTTTCATTGTAAGCGCCGATCTGTATAGAATGAGTGGTTGAGGTTTATACAGAGCATGTGGAATCTGTTGGCATGTCATAAATATGTCGATTTATCATCATTTATTTTGCTTCTATTTTTTTTTTATCGTGCCAGCCTGTAACGACGAATGGCCGTGATTTATGTGAAAAGTTTTGGTGGCTTTTTCCATTGTTATTTGTTAAATCAGAAGGTGATTTCTTCCAAGCACTAACCTGACTGACGGTGGAAATTCTTCTAATGCTTCAATTAATTTCATGGTGTTTATGACGCTACAGAAGCGACAATGGATTTTGTGAGGGAATGGCATTTGGTGGCCATAGTAACTTCATTTCTGCTGTCTGTGTGCTGCCCCCAAGTGACCAGTTCCCTCACGGGCTCATTTTGACGGGAAGCAATGACAAGACGATTCTTGCCTATGATCTCGAATCTCCTCAGCCCAGGTACAAACTCACTGGACATGAAGACACAGGTGATGACAGCTTTGTGATTGAATCCAGTTACTCTTTTATTTCTTTGTATTATGGTTATATATATATATATATGTGTGTGTGTGTGTGTGTGTGTGTGTGTGTGTGTGTGTGTGTGTCTGTGTGTGTGTGTGTACAGGCCCGCCGAGAGAAATTCCGGGCCCCTGTGCAGAATGACCGGCGGGTCCCGAAAAAATTTAAATAATTGCTGACGACCCTTTTTTGCTTGTCATTGGTTTAGCCCAAATTAACCGACACGATGTCATGTTGCAACTCTCGAAAACTAGTGATGACCTTTTTTTCTTGTCGCTTTTTCACACTCAGTAGCGTCATTTCACACTTTTCTTCGGGGCGAGATAATTTTTTGGTCAAATTTGGCCAAATTTTGGCATATTATGGGCAAACTTTGAGCAATTATAGGCAAATTTTGGGCAATTTTTGGACCAATTTTGTCAAATTTGAAAATTTTTGACATTTTTGGCAAGTTTTGGACAATTTTGGCGATTTTTTGCACATTTCACATTTACAGTATTTATTTACTTAATACATTATTTCTTCATTTTCCTTGGGGGGCCCGCCTGCCCCTCCCCAAATGACGCCCCTGTTCACACTGTTCATTTTGATGCTTTTGATGTCCTCAGGTCCGGGCCCCCTTTTACTCGCCGGGCCACCTTTCTTTAGTGTTATTATTGGTATTATTGTTAATTACCGGTATGCATATTCATCATCGGCCCGGGCCCCCTCCAGACCGCCCCTGTGCATTTGCCCCTGCCCCCCGCTCTCGGAGGCCCTGTGTGTGTATATATATCTTTATTTCACATTTACTCCAGACAAAAGACAATCACAAACCAAAACCAAGGCAAAAGATACAAGCTATATACAATCCCAATTACATTTGGATTATGTAATACAATAATACATATTATTATTATTATTATTATTATTATTATTATTATTATTATTATTATTAGGCATAAGTTTATTTCAGTATTTCGGTTAGGTCCCTTTAGTGCATTTTGAAGCAATTTTGGTGTCTCTGCTACAGAGTTTTTCATTACTCTTTATCTACATTAATTATCTTAACTGTTATCTGCAAAAGCTGCTTTATTGACTTCAGACTACATCAAAGCAGCCTGATAGCATTAATTATCTTAATTTTTGATAACAGCACTTTATATACAGGCAATGCAGCTTTTGGATGAAATTTTGACCAAAATCTTTAAATATCAGACTTGACTGGAAGGTTTTGAGTTGTTTTGATGTGGTTTTCTTTCTTTTTATAGTTGGGCACTTAAATGCAAGTTCTGATACAGTCTTGTTCAGTGATAATTGTTTTATTGATTGATCTTCTTTTTTAGTGTGTTCGCTTGCAGCTGGAAAATTTGGAACTGTTATCAGCGCGTCCTGGGACAAGACTGCTCGTGTCTGGCTGGGTGAGAAATGCGTTCTCCACTTGAAAGGTATGTACGCTGTGATTAACCTTGAGAATACATTATTGTACATTTTGAAAATATTATTGCATTGCTTTCGAGAAAAAAGTCATGTTTGTCTCTCACTAACCCATTTCCATAGTGAGGCCCTTGATTTTGGGGGCCGTGGATTCTACCCATAGGGGCACACGGCAGTTTAGACATGGGGTTCAAATTAATGTAGAATTCTTGAGTCTAGCTTGAGTCTAGAACCTTTTTGTGGTGGACTTTGGCTTACCCTAGCTGCCTGCAGATGTTTCCACAATAATGAAATTTTCGACAATAAAATGGCACTTTTGCTATTATAATAAGTGGTTATTAAAAGAATTACTTTGAATGGGTTTAGGCCAACCACTACTGTTGGCTCAATTGTTTTGGCCTATAACTAGATTTGATTTTTTATTTGAATTGTGATGTTGTGTTTTACCAGGACACGAGGCCGCCGTGTGGTGTGTTGCCCTTATTCCAACTGGTGGATTCATGCTTACCGGTTCCGCCGACAAAACAATCCGACTGTGGAAAACAGGTGTAACCGAACGGACCTTTAGAGGTGTGTGTAATACTGAATTGCATTTTTTAAAGGAAATTTAACTTTCTATGCTATGTCTGTAAGGACTCGTCCATATAGTACGTACACAGAAAAGGCATTTTTTAAAACCACTTCTCCCCCGTTGCACACACCGTACGTACGCAAAATCTCCTAAATCCAAATCCCCCCATTGGTGCCTATGTACTATATCGATTGACCCTAAGTGTAATGCTACATTAAATGACATAGCGCTTTACATTACCAGGCCATGAAGACTGCGTTCGGGGTTTGGTCGTTTTGAACCCGCAAGAGTTTCTCTCGTGCAGCAATGACTTTTCGATCCGACGGTGGATGGTCTCAGGCGAATGCGCGGCTACGTATTATGGTCACACGGGCTACGTTTACGCCGTCGCGTGCCTTCCCAATGGCCGCGATTTTGTGTCGTGCGGCGAAGACCGGACGCTGCGCGTGTGGGAAGATGAAAACCTCGTCCAGACGATCACTCACCCTACGCAGTCGGTGTGGACCGTGTGCGTTCTGCAGAACGGGGACATTGCAACGGGCGGCAGGTTAGCTCTGCGTATCGGTACGGTGGAGTAGCAGTAGGATTTTTGCCACGCAACCGGAGGGTAGCGGGTTCGAATCTGATCCTGGCCACTGTGTAGCGATCTTGACTGAGATCTTCATTCCTCACTTGTTCAGCACTTACGAATCTTCATTTTCTGAATGACTTAACAGTTGACTTGTTATGTTGACATGTGTTGACAACCGTATAATAATAATAATAATAATGTGATAATTTTCAGCGATGGAGTCATCCGAGTTTTTACAAAGGATCCAGCTTTGGTTGCTGATGCAGAGGAGTTGGTTGCCTTCGAAGAATCGGTCGCTAAGACTGCCATTCCAGCTCAGATTGGCGACATAAAAACCGACGACTTGCCTGGGCCGGAAGTTTTAGTTAATCCAGGCAAGTTCAAGTATTTAGAATGCTTACCAATACTTACTTGCTGAATTCTTTCTTGCTAATATGAAACAGAGCAGCTGATTTTCTTGTAGCTGTGACTTTCTAGATTTGCACAATAATAATAACTATTATTATAATAATAATTATAACTTGGTTTTAAGTGGTTTAGTAGGATCTTTCCTTTGTTAAGGACCACTCGGTCTATTTTGATATTTCTATTTCTATTAATATTTCAATTTTACTTTCTGTCTGTCTTTTATCTTCTATCTTCTGCATTTGATGCCTTTGAGTCAACATTGGTGCTAGTTACTATAGTTCACACAATATTTATGTTAGAAGTAAAGCACTGATATGATTAATTATTGTTATTACTATTATTACCTTATTATTTATGTTATCGGTTGCAAACATGTGATCATGACACTTTCTCTTTGCATGCATTGCATAGAATATGGGTTTTGTTTTGATGTTTTTGTCGGGTGTTTTTTTTTGAGCAGGAAAGCGAGAAGGACAGATGATGATGGTTCGGTGTGGTAATTCCATTGAGGCTCATCAGTGGTCCAGTGCAGGAGGACGCTGGGTCAAGGTTGGAGATGTTGTGGGGGGATCTGGAAGCACGCAGGGTTCTTCAGGAAAAGTCGACTTTGAGGGAAAGGTGACATCTTTGAACTGTTTCATCATCATCATCATCATCATCATCATCATCATCATCATCATCATCATCATCATCATCATCATCATCATCATCATCATCATCACTTTCTGCCTGCTTGGCAGCAATAGTTAGATACGAAACATTTCCACTTTGCTCTATCTTGCATCAATCTGCATCCTTCTACAATTGTCTTGTTCTTTTTTTCCAGATCTTATTTGATGTTATACATCCATCTTTTTCTTGGTCTTCCTCGCCCTCTGTTTCCTTCTACTTTGTGCGTATGCAGTGCTTTGTAGGCCCATCTATTGTCCATTCTTTTAACTTGTCCAAGCCAAGTTAATCTCTTTTATTGATGATTGTTTCTGGCTTCTGGTTTCTGTGAATTGCTTGTTTGTCCCTTTAATGTAACTTCGTTTTTTCTGTTCTGTATTGCTGCCATGCTAATCAATTGATTTTATGACCGTAAATAGTCGATGGTAAAAGGTTGTCTAGATTTCTTGGGTCTTGACTGAAGATTTGTAAAACATATGTAGCGTTTGTTAGCAGTTTTACAAACTTGGCTGGTAGCTTATTCTTTCTTCTACCACTTTTTCTTTTGATCAGACAGCAAACTTAACTGCCTAATTGCTGATAGAGATGGTGTAGGAACAAAAAAACTCTTTTCCTTCTTGCCAACAAATCAATGTTTTTAACTTTTTTAATCCAAACAAACACAGAGTTCAAAGTCAGCAGTAGTTATAAAAGTATGTCTTGAAAATTTCAAAATTTCTGGTCAATATTTGTAGCAATATGACTATGTTTTCGACGTTGATTTGGGTTCTGATATGCCGGCACTTAAGCTGCCCTATAACTTGAATGAAGATCCATGGATGGCTGCACACAATTTCCTGGAAAGGAATGACCTTAGCCAAAGTTTTCTGGATCAAGTGGCCAACTTCATCACTCAGCAGACGGAGCAGTTGACACTTGGTACCGTGCAGGGTGCTGCACCCTGCGATCCTTTCACAGGTTTGAAGTAATCTATTTGGTCCTTTTTTACTTTTTATGTACAGTAGAACTATGTATAACGTACTTGGCGGTACTGTAAAATTTAGTATGTTATGTGATCCAAGGTTACGTTATATCCAATACCATCCAATACGGTGGTGCATCACCCGGGACCATACATTGCGGCATGTTATGACTGAATATGTATGTTATAACCGAGTCCGTTATAATAAAGTTCTACTGTGGATTGAACTTCATAACATTTCATGTAGTTATATATTGTCAGATGCTTCAAAACAGTTTAATCTTGTTTAATTTACTTAGCACATTCTGATAACTGCATAGCTAGTTAATTTATTAATTCTGTGATTATTTAATTGGTTAATTTTTTTCTTAGGCTAACTTTTGTTAATCTGACTTGTGTGTCTTAGTTTTGAATTCCATCTTCAATTTGGTATTGGGATGTTGCAGATTTATGAGCATTAAAATGACGTTCTGTGTCTTAATTTGTGTCCCTTTTCTGAACAGGTGCAGGTCGCTACATTCCTGGTTCAGAGAGAAACCAGCCTGTGGGGCAGTTTCCCTCAAATCCACTTGAGACCCAGCATGCATCTGGGCCTAGTTCAGATCCATTTACTGGTAGATTTTCTTGTTTTTGTTTTAAAATGCACAGCAGCTACAGTCAGAATTAGAAAAGTATTTTACTTCTTTTTTTATTTGAATCTATTGATCTAAAGTCAACTGTTGGCAACAGAGCTTTTAGATTCTGTCTAAATGTAAGCTGCACTATTTCATGGACTTTGCTCCAGATTTTTTCTGATAAATTGCATTCAGGAGGTTCTAGGTACCAGCCTAGTGGAGCTACCAATGGACCATCACAGAAAAAACCTTCATATTTTCCTGAATCGTCCTATATATCGTTTGGCATGATCAACAAACAAGGCGTATTTGGTAAGTTAAATAAAATTATTATTATTATTATTATTATTATTATTATTAAACTAACAATATATTATGTGCCATAGTACCTAATGTCATGAACAAGGCACATTGCAAAGTCATGCTTTTCAAGAAGACGGTAATCATATTGTGAAGCTTAGGAAAGATATAAGGTTCTTATCACTGTCAAACCCATTTAGGGTCAAATTACTTTAATTTTATTATTAAAAATGGATTTGACATTGATGGTAGTTACCTTTAATTATCTTGTATGGTTATATGGCTATTGATTCTTTTAACATTCAGAATGACCATATATGAGTTTTGTTGTAAACGGTGTCATTTATCCTTTTGTAACAGTTTTACTTCCATACACATGTCTCTTAGGGTCCATCCATATAGTATGTAATCATTGAGGATGGAGGGGTTGGATGTAGGAGATTTTGTGCATGTACGGTGTGCAAATGGGGTGAAGTGGGGTTGAAAATGTGCCTTTTTGCATATGTACTATATGGATGAGCCCTTATGTGTTGTCTTTTATTCTTTGCCTTGTTGTCAGATGTCACTTTTTTTAAAAGTTCAATCTTGTCTAGGAAAATTGAATGAATTTCGAAGCCAGTCTGGAAAAGATGTCTCGGAGACTGACCTGAAGGAGTTGGAGAAGTTGGTCGAAACTGGTGGCTCGGAAGCCACAGCACTACAGATGGACATCTTATGGCGGCTGATGCAATGGCCAACCGGTAATTTCTTTCATCCTCTATTTAGTATTCCTTTAATTGACTTTGATACCCACGTTTTTTTTCAGCAATGGGCCCAGTAGTAGCCATCAGTAAGAAGTGTTTGGCCTTTGTGTGGGCAGGAACAATTCCTGGATTTGGATTCTGATTCAGTGTTTTCTCAAATCTGCGGCAGAAAAACCAGCTACTGACATCAACTTGTTCTTACGTGCCTGAAAGTGCTGATTTGAATGTCTTGTATGCCATGTGTTCCTTTGATAATAGATTTAATTATAACTTGCATTTTTGTTCTACCATTTAGGAATCTTGTTTCCAGTTCTTGACATTCTGCGACATGTGATCAGATATCCACGGGTTAATCAAAACTTTTGCAATACCAAGGATGGGGACCGTTTTCTATCATACTGTTGTGACCTCTTGTCTACGGATGGTCAGCCTAAGAACCATCTCCTTGCTGTTCGTGTGCTTTGCAACACCTTCCATCACCCGGACGGGGAGCAGACTCTGCTCAAAAGCCCCGAGCAGATTTTTGAAAGGGTTTCAAAGCTTCACGCTGTGGCCGACAAGACTACAAGGGTAGCAATTAGCTCACTTGTCCTCAACTTTGTCGTCGGATTTTGCAAGATGGTGGATGCCGAAGGCAAGACACGATGTCTCCTTCTGATCAAAGAACTCACAGAGAGCAACCTCGACGACGAGTCGATATTTAGATTTCTGGTTGCCGTAGGAACGGCCATAACCAACGACAGCAATTGCAAAGACCTTACCCGATCTCTGAATTTTCGGGAATTGATTAGCAAATCGGCTAAGAGCAACCAGGAGAAAGTAAAGGACTGTGCCAGGATGCTAGCGGAGGCACTAACATAGATAAGCATTGCCAAGGCAATTGACTTGCCTGGCCCCGTTTCATTGAGAGAATGAATTTCAGATTAACATAAAAATGCAAAATAGGTGTGGAAAAGTTATTCCTAATACTGTATTAGGAATTTTTAACTTTCATTTCATCTTGACGCTAACTAACATCAAGTTCTTGCTGTATTCTCTGCCTTGTGTTATTTAGAAGTTTTTTTGATGTTCTGGTTTCTCATAGAGTTGTTGACAAGCATTGAAAAATATTGTCAAAATGCAATAAAAATGTTTGACTGATTGACTAACTAGCTACATAGAAATAAACAATGCTCAAGTAGCATGAAACAAAACACAACTGTCAAACTTTATCTTAAAAAATTATTGCAAAACTAAATGCTGTCCAGCATATGCACAGCACAAAAAGTCTCGTCTTGTTTGAATCTATGCAAAGAGAGTCAAAGAAAAGTAAAATGGCAACAAAATCATTTACAGTATCGGAATATTAGTAATTACAGTATCAATCAATCCTTTCAACTTAATTTCACCAAGTTAGTTACTTGGGTAATAGAATCTCGAGCAACAACTGAACGCAGATTGCAATCCTAGTAGAGAAAAGGCATTATACAAATTTGTTGTTCAGATTCAGTCAAATGACACAAACAATTGTGTGTTACAACATATTTCCTCTGCGATTGAAACAGATTTCAGATGGGCACAATCATGGGTCCCAAGGTTGTCAACAAGAGATTATCAGCATAGACAATACACAAAACCTTCCCTCCCAATATAAAGGCTAGATTTGCCAACCAAGGTTTTTGCTCATACAGTTTTCAAATCCTCCACAGTTTAACAGTCACCAAACATATGACAAACTGTTAGGATCTAATGATTATCCAAACCTTGCAGAAGTCAGCCATTAAGAATAACAATTACAATTCTATTTACACAATGAGAAAACAGTCCATGATACTAAGGCATCTACTTTTGATTCAAATCAATACACACACATGCATGCATGCATGCATATATATATATATATATATATATATATATATATATATATATATATATATATATAATAATGTGTGCATGTGTAAACTTACCATTTAAAAATTTCATTATTACTCAAGATGAGCATTTAGGAATAAAGGGGAAATTTTATGCTCTTCGAAATTAATTTTCGGTTTTTATTCACAAAGTTTTAGTAATACTATGAAATATAAAAAGCAACCTTGTCTATACTGGCATGATCAGCAAATGTAACAACCAGGAACTTAGCTATGGGTAATCACAAACTTTATCAATCTATTCTATAACTTAAATTTGCATTAACATCCAGCAATGCTGAAGAACAAAGAACAAAATACCAAACCGGTATTTCTTTTACAACAAGTTTAAATCAACACATTAACAGAAGTCCAACTTTCTGGCAAAACAAATGATGTAGTTAGTGTCATAGAACTAAATGTTATAGTACAAACAAATAGCATTGAACTACAAATTTCTGACTCAACAAAGGAAGAAACCTCATCAAGTCTATTCAGAACAAATCAAATTAATTTCTTCCACTTAAATATCATAATCATCATTTAACTTCTATAGCGCTATTTTAGTAATGTCCTAGACAAAAGTCGATGTCAACACTAAAATGGTGCTATAGAAGTATATAGTACCTTTACACTCATTATGACCCAAATCAATGCTTAGGTAATGGAGTATGTCATATTCAATAATTAAATGACATGTAGAGATGCACAAACATAATTAATACGAGAATATTAAATTTGAATGAGTGGTTAAAGTTCTAAATATGCAAAAGTTCAAAGATAGACCAATGGCTATCACATCTATGGTTGGATTTCACTTCAAATTGATTCCCAGCAAATAAAATCTGTCGCTACCTTAAAGACAGCCTAAAAATTATCAAATTCATCCAAACTATCTTTTGGTTAAGAGGATTAATGCAATCACAAACAATTCAGGTCTATGTCAAAAATTTTGCATCAACAGATAAGGTTATTGCATGATTTCTTACTTAGAATTTGTTATACTACTACTACTACTACTGCTACTACCATGGGGCCCCCTGTGGAGTCGCCTATGATAACTACTACCACCAACACTACTACTCTATTATTATTATTATTATTATTATTATTATTATTATTATTATTATTATATCTTTCAGCACTCAACACCATAAGGCCTGCATTATCACACAGAAAAATGTAAAAATGTAAAAACATCGAAAGCTTCTTTTCAATAACATTGTAAATGTTGTACAGTAGCAAAAGTCAATCAATATGCAGAATAAATTGATGGAAATAAAATGCTTTTCCACCAACAACAACAACTGATTAAAACTTCAATAGCAGCACCAAGTTTGCTTCAGTTACTGAAGGTCATTGGAGGCGCTCAGTCATCTGGTCAAACGTTGAAAATAACTGGCAATGTCCTTGAGCAAATTGGAGCGGAGAATAGAGCGAGGCAGCCATTTTTATATCTTCAAATACGTAAAAGGCACTTTGATTTTCTTGACGTCGGCAGAGTAGTATCAACATGGATACAAACTTAAGAGATACAGCTCATAACAAATTGTCAGTAATGAGTAGCAAAACTGCTTTTTCCAGGTTGAAATGGGCAATTTCTAAACGGCGTTCCAAAAAAGTGGACAGTCCAAGAACTTCCTGTCGCCGAATTAAAATCATTTCAACACAACTGAAGGCCACCCTGAGGCACGTGGTAAAAATTGTAATATTCGTGTTCCGATCCATCGGCCGAACTCCGTGATGATTCTTCGGTGAAGCCTAAACTGTCAGTACGCGACCGCGGCACCAGACCGCGACCACCCCTCATCGTCTGCTCCGGATACTGGAGCATACCTTTCGCCGGAGCGTCATGGAAAGAGTCAAAATACTCTGGATTAGTGACGGCAAGATTCTTGTGCCTCAGCGCAATTCCTGGATCCAGTCTTCTTGTGCTGTTGCTATTGGCACTGTTGTTTTTGACTGCAATTTCACACAAAATTGGAATTCAACACTATAGAAATCTGGAACCAGTATTGACAAAAATAAACAATGTGCAATTTTCACGTCATACGAGAAATAAAGAAATGAAATGGTGCAAAATATAAAATCCACTTGCTAAATGCAAGAGAACAATCTGCTAACAAGCATGGTGTACAAAAGCAATGATATTTCATAATACCGGTACTAGATTTGAAATGCACATGCCAACATAATAGGCTCTCTGTCTCTCTGTCTCTGTCTCTCTCTCTCTCTCTTCCAAGACAAAAATTTGTGCCTTTGTTCGGAAATAATACTCTTGTGTAGTTTTACCTCCTCCTTGGTAATACCACAGGATGTTTCAATTGAAACTCAGTGTCTAAAGGAAAATAATATTCAATCCTATTAATAACATTGCTTCTGTTAAAATATTGCAACACTATAGTTCACTATACAGGTTTGACAGTACCTTTCATACCAGAATTAGATGAGCCATCCGCGATGTTGATGTACTGTGGAAGAGCTTCAGAGGTCTGAAAAGTGTCATCTGTGTGCACTGAAGCTGGTGACATTGTTTCGTATTCATCAGCATTCTCCAATGACTTAACCAGATCAGAATTTCGAGAACTCAATGGCTGTGATTTGTCAGACATCATCGGATCCTCTTCGATAGACTTTCTCCACAGATGCGCGCTACCATTGTTGCCCTGCGTCGCACAAATTAATTATTGCAGGCTGTGAAATGCAATCACGTAATGAAACACTACAAAACTAAACCTCTGGTGTTCAACATCTTTTGAAAGTGCATCATATCATAAATATATTGATTTGTTAATAAAATAAAACAAACAGTCACATGAATCAGAATATGACCAGATGAAATGAGCAGAAAGACAAAGATTGGTTGACTAATAAAGAAAGACAAAGCTGACTGGATGACCTTCAAAGACAAAGATAACTGGTTGACTTATAAAGAAAGACAAAATGATTGGTTGACCTATAAAGAAAAACAAAATGATTGGATGACCTGTAAAGACAAAGGACTGTAAGACTTATAAAGAAAGACAAAGAATGGATGATAAATAAAGATATGTAATCTGGTGCTGACCAATAGATAGACTATATCTTTAGCTATTCAGCATATTTTAATAATAGATCAATTTTCTTACGTTTGTCGATGGCTGCCGAGTGTATCGAATCGACATGTTAGAACCCTTTCCCAGGGGTTCAATGTAGTGGTCGAAATGTGAATCGTGATCACTACTCTGAGAAACTGGTCTTGATCTCATCATGAATTCCTCATACTGCAGACCAGAATACAACATCATAGCTGGGTACAGAATTTTCCAATGCATAACTATAATATACCAGGCACAAACAGCATCTCCAGTGTCAAGTCAAAATAATTATAAGATACAAAAGAATATGTGAAGTGAGATGAAACAGATGAATTCTTCAAAATTAATAGTCGACTAAAATTACTGAAATGTCACAGACCTGTATTACCTGCAATGTAAAGTCCAATGAAATTTATTAGTGCTAGAGAATGTTTACACATCAACTCTTTCTCCAATATGTTTTCCATCCTGTATACCTGTGTTTGTGTATGACTGCTCTGTCATATAGTTCCTATTAAAACCACCCTTATGCATGATATGTAAATAGGTGAAGGTTAAGATTTATAATAAACAAAAATTCAGAAAAAACTTTGTCTAAATGGTTATAGCATTCTGACCAAACTCACAGGAATGTGAAGATATTCGTGCGGATTTTTGGTCATTTCCAACAGGTTGTTGACCAGCACCTCAAACTTTGGGCGCTTCTCAGGATCAACCATCCAGCCTAAAATATATAACACTCTATCCTGTAGCAGCAATTTTTACAAAATTTAAAATATCCATACAGTTTTTATAACATCAATATCATATATCTGTATATACAAATAAGTCTATTCTGGTTAACACAATAGATGGTCAGCAACTATATTGAGCCAAGAAGATAAATATACCTAAATAAAGCAAACAATATAAAAATATCAGGCAAAAAACAAAAAAACAAGCCAGTCAGATTATGAAACACAAGTTTATGAGCTAGATAGAAATACAGACAAAGATCCAAAAATTATCACATTCATCTTTGTCTTAAAATTCAAAAGAAATTAATGACTGAAAAAATATAAGAGGGATTCAAAAATCTAGTCATCCATTCATGCTTGTAGTCGTATTAATATCTGGCAGAAATCTCAACAGTCGCTTAAAAGCTAATTTCTGAGAGATTGTATCTTTAACAACCATTAGTTCATCGTGTCTGAATTTTAAAATCAGCTAAATCTGCTAAAGTACTACTAATAAAGCAATGCATGGAATTGCAAAGGCTTACATTTTGCCATTAACATGTACAGCTGGATGGAGCAGATGCTTGGCTGCTGGAGACGTTCACCCTTATCCAGCATTACTGGAATCTCTCTCACGTGTACATTCTCATACGGACGCTTGCCGAAAGTAAACAGTTCCCAAAGGGTTACTCCTAAAATCATCAAGCAAACATCTCTGCACCCACAGCTAAGAGACTGATCACAATTAACATTCGACCAGTTTCTCAATCACATCTTTCTCTTCACGTGTAACAAACACAAATACATCAACATTTGCACAAACTTACCAAAGCTCCAAACATCACTTTTATGCGTAAATTTTCTGGTTGTTATGCTTTCAATTGCCAGCCATTTTATTGGCATCTGAAATAAACAAATCAGTAGTTAACCAAAGGATATATCTTCAGATCTAGGCTTAAAACACATCTCTTCCAACTAGCATTTCCTCCATAGTCTGTCTTGCTGTTTCCCTCTGCCTGATCTCTGGAATGACCTGGTCTTTTGCAGATGTATTTAAAGTACCATCGACTGATACCCTTAGTATTAGAAATGGTGCTATAGAAGTGCATAATTCTTCTTCTCTTCTTCTTCTTATTATTATTACTATTATTATATAAATCAGATATTCAAAATAAATTATCAATAAATATCATTGTATAGCTAAATTATCTAAGATAGCCAGGCTTCATTTGCATGATGGGTGGCAACACCTAGTGAGAGACTTTTAAAATAGAAAGCCTAAAAAATATCAAATGAAATTGAAGTCAATACTTTGCCGCCTTCGGCTTGAAATTCTTTATCTCCAAACTCCAACATTTTTGCCAAACCAAAATCGGTGATTTTAACTTGCTCGGTAGATTCAACTTTAAAAACAACAACACAAGAATGAGAACTTTCACAAATCCGTTAAAACCGTCAACAATGCATTTAAAAATACTTCAGAACTTAAAAAACTAAAAAATCAAAGCTAGTAATTACATATATACTACCAAATCTTTTTAACCACGCTCTTAAAACAATAATCATCAAATATTAAGACCATCTGCTTCAATTTATAAAATAAGAACATTACAGAACTTTAAATTGAGGAATTTGCTATTATATAGCACTGCCACCTCATGGATACACTGACCTTTGCCTAATGGACAAAATGGACAATCCACCTTGCCCATAGCTATTTCAAGAATAAGTAGCTACTACTGCACCATTTCCAAAGTTAGCTATATAAATTTACAAGATTTTACTTACTTACTTACTTTAATAAAATGCACTAGCCATCAGCCTAAAGCACTACACAAGCCATATCCATATAAAGTCCACTCTGTGCCAATGGGCATAAGAGTGCCTGGTCATCAAACCCAGGTTAATAGCTCATAGAGTTGATGCTCTACCAAGTGAGCCACCAAGAAATTCAAGAATTGATCTTAGCATGCTTTTCAATCATGATCCAGCAAAACAACTTGGCACATGACAAGTTACAATAACCAACAGACAATTCAAAAATCAAATATGAAATCAAGCAAATGCCCTAAATGAAACAGACCTAAAACATTTCTGGCAGCCAAGTCACAATGGACAATGCCGTGTGATTCAAGATGATTCATGCCCTGTAATATAATGAAAACGGTGATTCAAAGTGACGATAAACAAGTAAAGAGAGTAACACATAAATGTATTCATACACTTTCAAACCTACAATAAATGACATTCTTCAACCAACAAAGGAGCAGCAACACTGGTCAGATCCTACTGAACCATTCAAAACCCACCACTACTACTACTGCTACTACTACTGCTGCTGCTACTACTACTACTACTACTACTACTACTACTACTACTACTACTACTACTACTACTACTACTACTACTACTACTACTACTACTACTACTACTACTATAAACATAAAGTCGCCCGTCGCTTTCCGTAAACATTTGAAGACACATCTGTTTAATTGTGCTTATAATAATTGACATTAATTGTAATGCGCTTGCTAACATTGATTGATTAGGCACAATATAAATAGCTCATTACATTTACATTTACTACTACTACTACTACTACTACTACTGCTGCTGCTGCTGCTACTTCTACTACCACTACAACTACCATTACCTCCCACAACTACTTCTACTACTGCTACCACTGTTGCTGTTGCTACTACTACTGCTACTACCACTACTTCTACTACTAAAACTACAACAACTATTATTATTATTATTCTCATAACTTAGCATATCTAAAATATAAAAATTCATCTAATTAATGACTTAAAAATGACCCTAGCATTATTATTATTATAATTATTACTAATATTACTGGTATATTGTTATTGTAAGACTACTTTAGAATCATCACATAGACTACCTCTGCTATCTGCTTGCACCAATTGAGAAGCATGGCCGACCCAACCTCGTCTTTGTTCTTACGTATGAACTCCAGCAGACAGCCGAGAGGCATCAGTTGAGTTATGAGCATCATTTGGGCAGACAAACAGATCCCAAGAATGTGGACGCAGCACGGGTGGTTCACAGAGAACATGATGCGAGCCTCATCTAGGAACTCCTTGCTCTGTCCGCTCGAACTCTTCTGGAGCACCTTTATCGCCACCGGAACCTGAGGTTTTCCACTCGGTACCCAAAGTCCCTGAAAGCCAGTCACAGCAGTTGTAAGAGGTAGAGTAGAACGTTGCTATAATTAGGGCTGTACAAAATTCCAACTCCGGTTCCGGCAAAGCCGAATCCCGGCCATTTTCAGATATCCAGTCCAGCCAAATTCTGGCCGGATTTGTGTTGCCCACACACGGAAATTTTCTTTACAGTTTCACCCTCAGTACTAAGTGCAGTGTTATAAGTTTCAACGTGTAATTATATTAATTAATGAGTAATGAATAATTTCTCTGATTAAAATAAGTCTAACAAATACAATAATTTATTAGTATTGGAGTTAGTGCTCAGTTGAACAGTCAATTTAGCTATGTACCACTACAGTACCAGCCAGGTTCTGCAGTTTAATGCCTTTTATTTTCTAAATCCGGCTCCAGCCTAAATTGAAATCCAGTACAGCCCTAGTTGTAATGTACTCAGCAGGTAAAAAAAATGAGTTCGTTATATCTGAGGCATCCAATCTGATATTTCAAGCTAACCTTGAAAACATCACACGGGACCATACATTGCAGCACGTTACAACCGAGTATACAGTATACGGTATAACTGAGTACATTACAATAAAGTTGTAATTACATTCAGCCTTTCAATTCCACTTGCTGCAAGTGAGGGGATTGTAGAATAGTCAAATGGGGAGATATTCAATTTGCGCGGCCAATCTCAATCTGACCTTGGTGATTGTCTATTGACCTTTGAACTAGTTGCTCGTTGTCTGTGGGTTATGGAACCAGCTCTATTGCCCCCAATGCTTTGGTGATGTAATACCAAATGGATTTACATAAGGCAGCAAATAATTGCAAATTTTCACATATATTTAAATTACAACAAGAACATTATTATGGCAGGATACCTTACAACTTTACATACAAAGTGATGCCTCAAAAAGCTGACCTTGAAAACAGTTCCAAATGCTCCAGAACCGAGGATGTAAGTTCCCCAACAAAGCTCAGACTCGCTAATGATTAGAATCTGCGCCATGTCTGGCTTTGCATCCGTTGGCTTCAGCGGCTGAGAACAATCAAATCTAATTAAATTATAATTATTATTAGCATGTACTTTTACTGCACCAGTAACAAAACCATAGAGGCATAGACAATAGCATTTGAGCCATTAAATTTGCAAAACCTCCATTTGTATTGGTATTCTCTGCCAATGGCAAACAGAATCAAATACAAGTAATATGAAAATCATTGCAAGATGACTGAAAAAAGTTCAGAAGATCTGAAACTTTGCTGCCTTCAAAAATTCCCGAGATTTTTGGAGAACGTTGATGATGATGATGATTCAATGGCAAATGAAGCTGTTTTTTTCTGTCTGAATCCAAAGTGGCAAAACACTGACGTATGAAGGAAAAACGTTTCAAGTAACAAACCTCAGCTTCGTAAGGCCGCTGCATGCGATCTGTTAGCTTCTGTGCCGACTTCCTGGCTTTATTCCGCTGATTACAGAGGATCATGCTAATGACCAAGATAACCACGGAAATGGCGATGACAGCAACAACGATACTTATCACCATACGCTGCCGATGTCTGAGAACAAAAAACAAAACAACAACAACAATGAATGTTAACCAAAACTTTCCATACGCTTACAGATTATAGAATATAAGTAAATAAATTCTCATCCTGCCAGAATAAATGTTTAATTAAAATCTCTATTATGTGAAATATTCTGAATTTTAGTGTTCTGGCCTAATAGAAAAGTCTCAGGTAATGATCCCAATATGAACCAGGTTTGGTCAATTGGTGTTAAAGTGTGATATAGCTTACCAAGTCATACGACTACTACTACTGCTGCTACTACTGCTGCTACTACTACTACTGCTGCTACTACTACTGCTGCTGCTGCTACTGCTGCTGCTGCTGCTACTACTACTACTACTACTACTACTACTACTACTACTACTACTACTACTACTACTACTACTACTACTACTACTACTACTATGGTTTTAAGTGGTTTAGGAGGCTAGGTTAGCCTGAGTGAAAACCACTGTGAAGTCATCAATGGCTTCATATGAATATTCTTACACATATGAGAAAATCCTAAATATTAATTATATAAAAATTAATTCCTTCTTTCAATTCTGCAAGTTCTGCAATGCGTGAAAATCAAAACAAACAAAATAAGTATTTTCTGGACATAATAGAAACATAATAGAAACAGAAGCCAGAAGAACAAATGGAATAACAGCAAGACAAGTATGAGAAAAAGAGAAAAAGTGAAAGCGGATGAGACGAATAAAGGAAGAAAAAGAAGGGGAGAGAAGAAAGAAACTCCATATAACTGAATCAAAAATATTTCAAATGTTAGTAAATCCATCCTTACACTGCCTCATTGTTCTCAGTGACACATATCATCTCAGTCATGGATTCGTCCAATTTCTTGTATGGAGCAAATTCTGGACAAGTCTCGGTACAGTTGAACTGAAAATCAAACAACAGAGATAGCAAGAATCTGTGACATTAGTGTTTGTCCTTTGTATTTCAAAATGCCATTAAAATATCCAAAACTGAAATTATTTTTGCTTTACAGACAAAGAGACTTCAAAGCATTTCCAAAAAGTCTTAGACTAGTATCAGTGCCAACAATGTGTGTATGAATTCACTAGTATGTGTTATTATAAATAAAAAGTATTTTCTTATTCACTGTTTACTGAAACAATCTAAATTGAAGTTCTACTTTGAACCTCTATTGATGATAACTCTTAACCCGTCAAACGGGCGTGACGTATCCCACACGTCCACCGTTATCTTACCGTATTCAGGCGCGACGTCTTCCATACGTCCAGTCACTTTCATAGTGGTTCCTGTGCCAGGCATGACGTATCTGATACGTCTTATGCTATCAATTGCTTAATTATCTATCCATTCAATAGATGTCACCTATTTTTTAGCTAGACTTGCTCTAGTTGAAAAGAAATATATGGTCTTTGGACCGAGGGGGTCAGTAATTGGGACAAGTTTAGTAGAAAACTACGAGTTTCGGCTGAAGATCTTTGGCGTTTGTGGTCCGATTTTCAAAAGTTTTGATTTATTTTGTTCCTCCTACATCCCCCTACAAGTTTGCTGCTCACCCGATTGGGGTTACCGCTGAAAAATTTTCGCTACGGAGCTTTGAAAATTTTTTTGAGACGGGGTGCTATTTTAGGCTATAGAGTGGACCCGACCCCCAAAATTTCTTTGTTTTGCACGGATGGTTAGAAAGAGGAGTAAAAAGGCTAAACAATGGCATATATCTCATCTTCTTAGCTCTTATATAGCCTGAGATATCGCAAATTCAAAAAAATTACAAAATTTTCTCAAAATTCATAACCAATACTTAGGTGTTGACACAGGTGTCCAGGTTAGACTTCATGTATCTTCACCAAATGTTGACCGATTTTCAAAGTTTTTGGTTAATTTTGTTCCACTGACATCCATCTACAACTTTGCCACTCATCAGATGGGGGTCACCACTGAAAAACTTTCGCTATGGAGCTTTTAACATTTTTGGGGGTGGGGGTGCTATTTTTGCCCGTAAAGTGGACCCTACCCCGAATTTCTTTGTTCTGCATGGATGGATAGAAAGAGGAGTAAAAAGGCTAAACAATGACGTATACTTCATCTTCTTAGCTCTTATATAGCCTGAGATATCGCAAATGCAAAAAATTACAGTTATCATTTTGGAATAACGTTTTTTTGAAAAATTAATTCCCCGGTACAGTTACGGTGTCTAAAAAATTTAATCCCCGGCAGAAGGGTTAACACAATTTGTATTTAATTACTACACCTACTGTATACTTAATAGCTAATTATTACGTCTCTACTTAAATAGTTTTGGAATTTGGGATTTTTGAGTTGGAAATAACCTTCTTCTTCAATTAGTATCAATGTCAACTACTAAAGTTCTGCAGGGAAGACCACAAAAATTGATTGCCAATTTTCAAAGCAATGTTTCAAGCTGTTTCATTGGTCCCCAAAGATTTGGATCACACACATTCAAAATAAATATTCAACACATTCAATTACAAAATCTGCAAAACCAACAATGTAGAAAAATTTCACCGTCACTAACCATTGCAGTTATTTCTCCAACTTTGGAATGGGAATACACTTTGTACAACTTGCACCTGGTGCAATCAGCTGCTGTTGGACCGTGGCAGTGAAGGCACTGTGGGTCGCACTGGAGGCACTCGTTGTTTTCTGGATTGACAAAGTAATCATCTTGACACTTTGACACGCACTCATCCTCCTGTTTGTAATGACGACAGGAGGTGCAGAACGTGGCACCATAACCAGAGCATGTCGTGCACTGTGCGTGACATTTCATGCAACCCTAAAAATGTAAACAAAAATGCATCATGCACACAATGTACGTCAAGCATCATACACGCAATACACTATAAATGCTGCAAAAAGAATATGTACTGGAAAATGTAATGGAAATGCCAGCAGCGGTGTAACAGCATAGTGATGCAGATAGCTAAGAGTCCGAGGACTGTGAGTTTCATTGCTTAGCCTCAAATTTTAGCAATGAAATCGCCAGCCTGTGGCTGTGCAAGACCGAATTCGTGCAGTGGAATGGCCTCAAGGTTTGCAAGAAGATGACCTAGAAAAGTAATAATTCTTCCACGGAGTCAATGATCTCCATGCAAGAATAAGAAAAGGGCTCCTTGGTTCAGTGTTATGCTGAACTTGCCATGTAAACTGCTAGAGATAATAGAAAAATATGCTAAAAACAATTTCATTGCCAATTTAGATGTCAGTTTCAATTTTACATTCAATCTTGAACACTTTGATCCCTTCCCAACCACCCTAGAAAGTGTATTATTCTTCTTAGACCATCTCTTAGTATGACTACTGTATGTACTTCACAGGAATGCTAGGTTACTGCAAAAGCACACAAACACAGTTCTTGTGCAGTGGGTCCCTTTGCCCCAAGGGTCACACATGCACAGAAATATAGTATAGACCTCAACAACTGCTTCATTTTGAAAGGATTGTATTTCAAAAGGGCTAATTTCAATATCTGTTCAATACCAGCTTTGAAGAATATTTACTGAAATAGACAGTTGCACTCTGGACTCAAGAACATTCTCTAAACACAAGTACAATCAAAATTCCAAACAGATATATCTATATCAGAAAACTTTACCCAACAGTTCTGTTCTGATTGTTAAAACCTAAAACAAATCAGCAAATACGCAGCAATAAAAATGCAAACAGACCTGTTTTCCTTCCAGATTTCTTAAGTTCGTGCTATTTGTTATCTTCTGCTGGTAATATCCGTCCGGACACTGAGAATTTATTTTCAGACATTCCGTAATGATTCGCCTGTTGCTGGCGTAGACAACCAAAGCACACGAGTTACACCCACCGAAACCCACGGTGTTCTTTGGTCCGGTACAGCCGGATTCACAGTTCGGATGGCACGGCTGACAGATTCTGTTCTCGTCCATGTACTTAGTCACTGGACATTGGTCGACACAATACGGTCCATCGGTTGCATTTCTGCAACTGTCACATTTGTCTGGTCCCTGGCAAAGAGAACACCTGAGATCTTGCAGTCTGATATATTCAAAACCCATTTTTCAGATAACAAACTTCATCAAAAACTGAACGTGTCCTGGATTTTGACTTGGGTCCTTACTTACTTAGCATGATTCAAAGTCACCTACGAGGCATTATTGCCTGTGTGAAAACCACTAGGGCGTGAACGGGACTTGAACCCGCTCCGTCAACCTAACGCTCCAGCACGTGACCCACTCTACCATCTTCCTGTGCAACTGCGATTCCGTGTGCCATTGGCCGGTGCTTCCGTGCATCGTGAAGTGGCACTATAGAAGTCTAAGATTAGATTATATAAGTGAATTTGTGAAAACTAGATTTCAACTGCAAATGACTTGTTCTTAACGCAGCCAACATGAAACAATCCAAAATAGTAATCCAGTAAAAATAACCAAAGCCTTACTGGTCCAGAACATGACGTCAAGCACTGTTCATTGCACTTCTGGCACTCTCTGTCATCCGACTTGAACAGTCCCGTGGTCGAAGTGCAGTCCCTGATGCATCGTTTGCCAAGATGAAAATTCCTGCAGGAAATGCACTGGCTGTCAAAAGGTCCCCAACAGCCATCATCAGTGCATTCAGATGCACAGACCTCACTGTCTTGAGCTGAAAATCATCATCATCATCATTGTCATCATCATCATCATCACCACCGCCGCCGCCGCCTCCTCCTCCCCCTCCTCCTCCTCATCATCATCATCATTGTTGTACATTATTATAAGATGTTAAATATTTTTACAAGCAATAATATCCATCTCCACAAAATGTAAATCATTTATTTCTTTAAATTCCGGGAGTTTTCTTATACCACAACAGTTCTAATTCAAATTCCAATGAACCACTCAAATCTATATTGTAAAAATGATACAATAATCATTCTATTGCAAATGCTTGAGTGCAAACCGAATAGCATAGAATAGCTTCAAATCAGATTTAATAATATTCACGCAACATAATGGGACAGGCAAAAACATCATCTGGAAAAATCTACAAACCACAGGAAGTTGGGTTCCGATTGTGTTCGATGATTTTTTGCTGTTCTGGTTTTGCTCTCAGCTTTTCCCATTTAACGGAGCTTGCATAGCACAGACGAGAGTTATTTGCGACATAGATGTGTCCGAATCGAATTTCCTCAAGTGAATCCAATCCCAAACTCTCCAAACTAGTCTTGAATATCTGAAGCGATGTTGGTGTCCTAAAGAACAAATTCAAGATAATAAGTTAAGTTAAAGATAATAAGTTAAGTTAAAGATAATAAGTTAATGATGCATAAACAGGATTATTTTAAAAGTTGCAGCAGCCAGCTACACGCATCCCTGTCAATGTGTCACATGATCAATTTGTCACATGAAAAATAAAGACACTAGAGCATGATCAGATCTGAAGTTAGGATTGCACTAGTGACAAGGAGCAGTTATTCACAATGCACACCTTTGCTGAGTGAAAACAAGATATTCTTTGGTTACTCATAACTACAAAAAAATTAATGATTTTCTTTGTTCATAGAGGTTCTTTTACATTGTTAAATTTGTCAATGGCGTAACATTTCAGTGCACTTTTGGAAGATTGATAACAAAATAATCCAAATTTTCAAGACAGGTAGTACTTGGGTACAAAAAGGTAATAGATGTACTGTCAAACTCTACTACCAGTAATGTCACTACTCCTAGTATCACACCGCTCTTAATGTCGCACTACTTCTGGTTCAAGTAACTACCGGTATTAATACAATATCCTCATATCATTATAATGTTAACTCAGCTCAAATTCATAAATCATACAATCCCTTCAACCTAACAATAACCTAGTTTGATTGTATTAGCCTGTAACCATAGGTATAAACTTCTTTTAGGCCTCTAAACTTGAGCCCTCACCCCACTTTTAGAGAGGCCACCGTAGGGAAGGAGAAAGATATAGGAGTTGGCCGCCCTATGCTCTTTTACCACTTCACTCTTTTACTTCACACCAGCCAATGCGTGTGACCCACACAATTAGTCAGAATACTAAAAGACTTTTCTGCAGATCATGGAAGCATATAAGTATATTGCAGTAAGGTACTTTCAGGCGCTCTTAGCCTCATTTCACTAACCTATCCAAATTTCTGCCATGAATAATCCTAAGGTTTTTCAGGAAGGTGAGATTACGGAATTGCGGAAGGTTCGCCTGGATTTGGACAAAGTCTGTCACTTCCTGGACACTTTCAAGTGCCGACAACTGATGCATCTTCAGTGCAACCGCTCCGTAATATTTATCGCTACAAGAAAAAACAGTCAAAATCTTTTATGATGTATGAATTCAAATATAAAAAATATGAGGCATCGCTAAGCTTTTTTCAAATACAGGAAAACAAAGTCAGATTCAAAGTGCAGAATGATAACAAGATAACATTACCAATGCATGGCTTAAAAAATAAATTAATTTCTGCAACAATAAAAGCATTTAAAAATCTCATAACCATATCCTGTCATTAAAATTTACCCCATTATCTGGAATATTTAGCATAAAATCATATGACATGACAAAGTGTCAAGCATCTGAGTAAATATTTAAAATATTCATACACATTGGAATGACAAAGAAACGTAATTTATTACGTGGCAAAGCTGGCATCAAGTATCTTGATACTGCCTTGTATTATCGTGCAGCCATCGTACTCTTTGATGTTATTGGAGTTTATGTAGTCACCGTCTTTTACCTTAATATGACATACTGAAAAGACAAGCAAGTAGTTGAGCAATTTCAACAACAAAACATCAACAAAACAATCAACTTTTAGAAGCTCACAAGAGACAGAAGAAACCGGTATGCACTCTTGACAAAAGAAAATGAATACAGAGATAAGTGAAAAGTCTCAGACTGTCTGTCTCCTATATATATATATATATATATATATATATATATATATATATATATATATATATATATAAAGATGATGAAAGATGACGACCCTGTTGGGTCGTCATCTTTCCGTTCTTTCCGGAGACACAAGGAGAGAAGTTTTTTGCTCCAACGCATTTCCACAACGTTACAACGCTTTAATGCAATCGCCTTCCAAGGGACTTTCTCTGCTTCTGATCCGGGTCAAGACGAGAGCTGAAGAGTATATATTTTCTGTCTCCGGACACTTTTTTTGTAATAAGTCCTCGGGAACTAAGTACCGAGGGCAAAAAAAAAAAAAAAATATATATATATATATATATATATATCTGTATTTGTCTCTTTCTGCCTTTCTCTGCCTCTCTCTCACTACTTCTCTCTTTGTCTGTCTGTCTCCCTCTATCTTTCTATATTCGTCTCTCTGTTTCTGTCCTTCTCGATCTCTGTCTCTGTCTTTGTCTCTCCCTCTATTGTATATATGTATATATATATATATATATATATATATATATATATATGTGTGTGTGTGTGTGTGTGTGTGTGTGTATATATGTATATATATATATATATGTATGTGTGTGTGTGCGTGTTGCTATGTGGATGTGTGGATGTTGCTATGTGGATGTGTGACCATTCCCACCAATGGAAATGCACTTGAGTGTCAGATATGTAGACTTAAAGAACATTGCAACATATCAAAGCAAGAGTAATGAGCAATTTTAAGAAATCGCGCTACTCACTTTTGGGACATGGTCCATTGCACTCATGACATTTTCCATCTTTTCCGGCCATTTTCCCAGCTCCACAATCCTGGACGCAAGAAACTTTGTCGGCAATCAGATGAGCTAAAACGGTCAAAGTACAAAGCATAAGGTCATTCAGCTTTAAAACAATCAAACAGCCCACACACAAAGTTCTCTAAATACCGTTGTTTTGCAACATCAACAAAATTTGCAACATGTTGTAAATTTTAAAATCATATTCACAGTTAAACCTATTCAACGTTAATGTGGATATTGGTTTCCACACAGGCTAATGCTTCTTAAACCACTACACCAAGTAACTATTATTATATTATTATTATACAATTTATTATTATGCTATTATTATTATATTATTATCATACATGATTATTATTATTATTATTGTCATCATAATCGTCATCATCATCACTATCGTCATCACCATCTTCAAGTGTCACTTTTGTCACACTTTCGTCATATGTCATGTGTCACATGGTTTTCACACATGCTTACTTAGCCTCCTAAACCACTTAAAATCACATTATTATTATTATTTTCCCATGGCTATCAGATCTTGGGACGTGAAATAAAGTTAACAATGGCAGAAGTCAAGCATTGCTATACAAACTGTGATTAAGAAGAATATGGCAGAATGCATTGCCATTGAAATTGGCTTCACTTGTCCAGACAACTGTATAATAACCAAGTCTGAAGTTTATGGGTAACTATGGAAAAATTCAACCTTTTTGAAGGCGTCCCAAAAGGATTTTCCATCGACAACAGGAGAGGGACTGGGTCGACCCACTAAACAATTAGTCAGATTCCACTCACCAGGGCACTTGTCAACGCACAGACTTCCATAGGCGTATTTGAAGTCACGATTTGGGACCATTCGGTATTCGTGCGGACTGTATATCTCCAGAGGTGGGCAGACGTTTGCACAGACACCTCCGTTGTCGAAATTTTTGCACGACTATAGGACATGGAACCGAATTAGTTTTAAAAAACAGTTATTCAACATATGTCAAAAAGGATTCAGACTCTCCCTTGTCAAAATATCCATGGTGATGGTTGTGAAAATAATAGTAGTAGTAGTAAGTAGTAGTAGTAGTAGTAGTAGTAGTAGTAGTAGTAGTAGTAGTAGTAGTAGTAGTAGTAGTAGTAGTAGTAGTAGCAACAGCATTAGCATTAGCAGTTGTTGTAGTAGTACTGTAGTAGTTGTTGCCACAGTCAATATAATTTTAATATATAATTTAGACTTATCAATTTATCACAGGATCTTAATAGAGGCAAAACAACTGACAAAAGTAATTAATGAGGTAAAGTCTTGGAAAATATTTCAATATAATAGAAGTAGGCCTGCACCAAATAGACTATTCGTATTCGGTTTAGCGCCGAATAGTGTGACGAATAGTCTATTCGGCCGAATACGAATAGTGGTGGTCAAACCGAATACGAATAGTGGTCACATGACATTAAAAAATTTCATATAGTTTAATACTTCCGTTTAGTAAATTGAACTAAATTCAAGTGCCGGAGATAACATTTTGTTCTATTTTCCTAGCCAAACAGCGCTATACAAATATATACTGTGAATTTGCGCTAAAAAACTAATTCTTTATACGTAGTAATAGTATTATAATAGCACACAGCACTATTGTTGACCTAATTATGGCGACTTGCAGCGGGAGAGGTATCGTATACACTATTATTCGTATTCGGTATTCGCCGAATAGTGAAACGGACTATTCGTATTCGGCCGAATAGCTAAAAACCCTATTCAGTGCAGCCCTAAATAGAAGCAACAGCTGTAAGTTAATAGCACGTCAATAAGCTGTTTGGGAAGTTCAGTTGCTTCCTAGGCAAATTTCCTACCCAGCACTGGGATGTACTTGGTCCGGTACAGCCTCCAGCACATTCAGGATTGCAACATTGACTGGGCAAAGGTCCAAAACAGTGTCCATCACACTGCGGACTGCAGGACACGCGTGTCACTAAAATTTTAAATCAGAACGTCCAATCAAAACACAGCAATCATGTTTTCACGACCTACTGCGCAATAATAATGCTATAGTTAGTAAGTATGTAAAATCTTGCACATTTATATAGTCTACCTGGATCTACAACCTTGACCACCACGGGCTACGGATTACAGACTATGGATTTCACCCAGATTGAGCGCTCGTGAATAAGCTGGTGCACTGCACCAAGTTTTCAGAGAGCGCTAAAAAATCTTGTCTTACTTACTTATTTACTTACTTAGTATGCAGTAGCTACCTATTCTTTGTCTCCAGATTTGAAATAGCAAAATCTAGAAGGTGGGGATCAGTCAGGCAGGGTATTTTTATCTTAAGGGTCATCATACCATCATATCATACTGTCATCAGTACCAGACTGCACACCATGCTACAGTAACATGAGGCACATGATTTTCAAATGAGGCTGAACCATTAAATAAATAACCATACTTGAACAAAAGTAGGACCATATTATGAAGACAAATTTCATGAGAATGTGGTGAATGTGTTGCAGAGTCATGTGACAAGCAAGAATCCAGCAAATACTGTACTTGGGGCATCCAATGTCATTTGAAATGGCAGTCAGGGACAAAGTTGTTACTGGTGAAGTAGGTAGGATCTGACGTGGAGGGGATGATCGTGAAGTACCCAGAAATTAAGTGTTCGGGACAAAGTTCTGGAGCTGAGTGAATGTGGGAAGAATTTGAGGAATCATTTATCAGCAATTCAGTGATCTTCTGACAACTTGTTTACAAGTCTTGGCTTCATCAGAATTGTTAAATCATGTATGAACAGCTGTTTACAATGGCAAGTCTCTCAACCACTATTCACGTTTCAGAACACCACTTTACATATCACATCCAACATCCCAGCCAGCTGTAAATATTTCAATGCATCTGTTGAACAGAATACCAAATGCCCTTCAAATAATGTTTCCAATTTTACTAATGCACTTCACTTCAGTACTTCAGATAAATCAGTAGTAGCAGTACAACAAAACTTTTTTATTTCAAACTGCTTTATTTCTCCCTTTGGTAAGAGAAATTTCCATATTTTTATACACCTAACTTGCTTTTTATATACTTTTCTGCAAATCAAACCCTATGCATCTTATTTTGGTACATGGATTATACATCAGTTAGGACTGTGTGAGTGAAATAATAATTACAAACCTCTCCTATATTTGACAATTCTCACAGACCCATATACCAGCAAGTGCATGTGTCTGTGTGCTTGTGTGTGTATGTGTGAATTTAAAAGTGTTAAGTGGTTTGATAATTAATGATACAATCAGTGAAAATATTGATAGAGTGCAAATATTCTTACATTTCTGACAGTGTTCTGGGCCAGAACCCCAACAGTGAGAGCCACAGCTGTCATGACATTTTCCACCTGCAATGCAGTCAAAGAGTTCTGAAGGTTACACAAAACTCAGGGTTAAAATAAGCTGTGTCAATTTTTTACATTAAAATCAAACTGCTACAATATCAATAATCAATGCCTAGTTGTTTATCCAACAGTTACTTATAGTCATCTGCCACAACAATCCAAAAAAAATTCGGCTTCAAAATAGGTAATAAAATTTACATGTAACTGTACAAAACTTACAACACACTGAACAAAAGTTACATGTGGCCATAAAAAACTTCTATTCAGCCTATAGGATCGAGTGCTCTCCCCATTTTTTCGAATGCCCTCCCCATTTTTTAAGCAGCTGCCATAGAAAAGGAGAAGCTATAGAGGGTGGGCCCCCCACTTTTTCATCCTAATCTATGCCAAAGCAAGTAACTGTGAAATGTAACTGGACAAAACTTAAAATAAATCGAACAAATTTACATGTACCGGTAAGTGAACAAGCTTACATGTAACTGAACAAAACTACATGTAACTGAACAAAACTACATGTAACTGAACAAAACTCACCTGTAGCTGTGTAACTGAACAAAACTTACAAGACATTGAACAAACTTACATGTAACTGAAATGTTCAACTTTTTCAGCTCAGAGCTCCCATTGAAGAAGATCTTTGCCCCTTCACCAGACAAGATATCTTTCCAATCAATCGTGTCATGAAAGCACAGCTGTGGGTTGTCATAGATGAAAATGTTCCCTGCCATAATTTCTAGAAAGGAAGACCACAAATGCATATTCAGCTAAAGCATTTACAGCATAGAACAATGCATCAGTCAGTACAGGGAGTGAAATAGGAGCTAAAACAACTATAAGCGTAAAGAGTAAAACTCAAAACATGAGTTTCCAAATGGATGAATGTTTTAAACAAGATGCCTGTTATCATAGGTGCAATGAGTGCGGGCCACCCTCCACCCCCTGAGACACAACATTATTCTTTCTTATTTTACTGTTCACGGTGCTAATTTGTCAAAATATCAGAATCATCTTTCTATTGTTAACAATAAATCTTTAAAACTACAATAAAATCCACAGAATTTTTACTGCAAAATATTTCACAAAATATTATTTATCTCTGTTAAACAATGCCAGGGACTGTGCTTTCATCAAAAAGTTGTATTTCTAGTCTCTTAAGATCAATGCATCACACTTTTCTTTTACTTTGAACCATTGGCATAAACTTGGGTGAAAAAGTGGGGGGGGCTAAAGCCCATTGGCCTAATAGAAGCTTATGTCTATGCTATCACTAATGCCCAGATAAGATTTTCTGGTATATTCTTAGCATATACTCACTGAATCTACTTTGAACTCAACTTAAATCATGATTATGCATATGCAACATCAAAATAAAGAACATGCAACTTGAGAAGTTCAACTCTGAATATCAAAGTAGTTTGAATTTAACCCCCACTCTCTTATTTTACACATGCACAGTGCATATCCTTCACTTTATACTGCTTAGGTAATAACTTTTTATCTAAAATAAGTAGAGCTAACACAGTGAATCTAGCAAAACTAATGCAAATATTGATTTCTGAGTAATATAACAACAGTATCTTTCAAATTCAAATGCTACACTTGCTCTCATACTTACTAAAAATGCCCCCTTGTTCAGCCTGCAGTAATGGCATTGTGATCATCTCTAGGTATTTCATCAGAAGAGTTAGTAAATAAACTGCAATACTATATCAAACAACATAACCCACCCTATTCAACTTTCAATTACATTTACATCAGAGATAGTCTTACCATGTAACGAGGTAAAACGGAGCTCTTTCAATCCCACATTGGGTTGCAGCTTGTCATAATTCAGTGCGATGTATAGACTAAAGTAGTTGTTCTGATATTCTAATAGGTTTCGTCCTCTGATAATGCGGAGGTTCGTCAGTGGAATGTAGCTCAGATAGTTGGCAACAAGGAGTACATATCCACCAATTTCGCGAATGCTCTGCAGAAAACTCAGGTCGAACGTATAATTGCTGAGAAAGACTATCTCCAAGTTTCCATCGACATGCGTGCAGTTGGTGTAGCGGATTCTGTAGGAGTTGTAGCGCTCCATCTGGTCTTCAGTGTGTCCAAACCCAGAGCTCGTACCTCGACAAACTACAGATACGCATACAAGAAACAACATCAAACTGATGCAGAGATGTTGTCCATGGGTCGGGTTAACCCATGGGTTGGGTTGGGTTGGGTCAGGTCTGACTTTTCCATATGAATGGTGGGTTGGGTTGCATTGGGTCAGAAAATAGGTCATGGTTTAAGATATTGTAATGTACTACGGTGGGTTGGGTTGGGTCAAGTAACCATATTACCGGCATGGGTTGGGTTGGAGATTTGATGAGTTGGGTTGGATTGGGTTCTAAAAATGGACCCATGGATATCTCTGAATTGATGGACATAAAAAAACAATCATCACCAACTTCACAAATTAAGGAGAGAAGTCCACACAGAAATAACAAAAAAATTCTCTACAATGTGCCACTTTATTTCTGTTGAACAACAGTTGGTATAATTCAATTCTAAGTATATTCACAAAGCACTATGTTTCAGATGACCTCCTGCACATTGTCACGACCACCTCTGCCCGATTACTAGGTACAAAAGGAGTCACCAGGCTCAAACTACAGCGCAACAGTTCAGCGAATACAGGCAGGAAATTCTATCCATGTCAGAACATTTCACCATAGGATTAACTAAATGCTGCTCTAAAGTCTAAACAATGTCAGTGAAAATCAAATGTGCCTATGTGTAATCACATGAATCTATGCAAATTACAAATAATATGCAATGGCACTCCAACGCTTGAATAAGATGTCCCAAACTGACACCCGACACTTGGTGTTTTGCAATGCTGACAATCCAGTGAAAGGCTGTCTCAACTTTTTATTATTTTTATTAAATATTATTATTATTATTATTATTATTATTGTAGTTGATATGTAATAAAAAATAAGTGAGTTTAGAGTGGCTCAATAGGATCTACTCTATGTAAGAACCATTGTTGCTATTGTTGTTGATTGTGGTGGTAGTGGTGATGATTATGATAATGATGATGAAGTAGTTTTAATTAATTAAATGTACTTTTATAGTATCAGTTCTAATACACCAGATAATCAAATGGATGGATGCATTCACTGATCTTAAAGATCAACAGATAAAAGAAGTTAATTATTTACCACCCTGTAAAAATACGGTGAAAAAATATTTCATGAAATCAATCAATCTGATTAGATTTCACTTAACATTGAATAGCTGCACTGCCAAAGGACACTTCTTTACTAAGCGAAGCCAAATGCAATGGCCAAGCGACTTCCAACAGGCATTTTGAAATGAAACAACTAAATACACCAGGTCACATAATATAATTACAGAGGGATGGGTCAATCTCTCACGATAACCTAACAGCCTCTCTCCCCCAGTGTCACAAATAAATGCTGATCATTTATACCTAGCACAAAATCAGGTTTCCCCCCCAAGTACAAATTAAGTGATTACCATTCAGTAACTAATAAATCAAATCAGTTATTATTATTTCTAATTTTAAAAATTGGGATTATCTATAACAGTGTCTGCAGTAATGAAGACAAATGAATATCTAAACCATTAATATTTCATTACCTAGAAATTGTTCACCGGTTTGTCACTTAGTAGAGATTAATTGAGAACTTGTAGCACAATTACCAAGAAAATACAGTTAACAGCCCACTCTGCTGTATGATCACTATCTTGATTTCATGACCCCACCATTTAAAGTACCGGTAAAAGAATTTATCTGCTTCACCTTCTCTCTATCTCTCTGTATGTCTGTCTCTCGCTCTCTCTGTATCTTTGTGTCTCTTTGTCTGTCTCTGTCTGTCTGTCTGTCTCTCTGTCTGTCTGTCTGTCTGTCTGTCTGTCTGTCTCTCTCTCTCTCTCTTTCTCTCTCTCTCTCCTCCTCCCCCTCCCTGTCACCATGCAGTAACGTGTCCATACAAGTGACTTATGTCTCAGCCTATGTGCTTTTTAGGATCCGTCTTGTTCTCGGCCAGGTGAATAGCTGTTTTGGTTATGACCGTCTACACACTACAACGCACTTAACTCTGAGTCAACAGTACAGTTTGTATACGGTCAACACAGATATATACTCGTCTAACAGTAAAAGCTAAACTGCGTGACATACGGCATGAGATCAGTCACAAGCAGGAATTTCAATGCCTAGAAATATCACCACATGAGGTCAAAGATAAAATCGAATCAATACTCCATGTACTTAGTACTTACTTAGCTGGACACTGTATTACTTACTTGTTTATTGTAGCTCTGTCTTAGACCCTGAACTTAATATGCACAGTCACAATTCAAATTAGCAGAATCAGTGGCTCGTACCCATGTCGTGAATCACCACCAATTTTAGAACAACATCAAAACCTATCCTTTTCACCTGGCTTATCTTTCACCATCTGGTTGTCTGGTCTGACATCCTGGATTTGACTTGGATCTTGCCTGACTGTGATTTGGTGTGCGATCGGCTGATGATTCCATGCACTATGAAGTGGTGCTATAGAAGCTTAAGATTTCATTAGATAGGTTAGTGGAATGCCTCTGCTAAAGTGATTATGCCCAAAATAAGCCAAGTTTAAAGCATATTGCCCATAAATAACAGAATTGATAGAATTTGCAATTCATGTACTAGATATGCTGCAAGACTTTTGGATAATAATCCTCAGTTGGATAACCACTGCTTGCCTATAGTTTATCCAGGGCACCTGAATTGTACGTCTGTAACATTCTACTGTGGGGAGAAATCTGATTGAAATCAAACCAAAGACACATTAAGACTTAAGTCAGGGATGGGCAAAGTGCGGCCCGCGGGCCACATGCGGACCTCGAAGCCCTTTTGTGCGGCCCCCGACATTGGGAGATACTACATTAATGTGCGGCCCTCTAAAACATATAAAACATTTGACAACACCTTAATGGAAAATTCAGCATTCAAATTGGATTTACACTTTGGCACTTGATCGTTAACTAGAAATAATGCTTTTAATAATTTTATTAATTGTAAATTTTTCTTTGATTTGACAGTTTTGGCTTATTAATAGGCCTAATTACTTACACTGTACAGTATTAATACGCTATGTTAATTAAAGTCCTTTTGGAAACTACTTAAAAATTTAATTCTAAATGCCTAAAAAATGTGTGCGGCCCTCGGCTTTCATCGCAGACACTTTTGCGACCCTCGGATAAAAAAGTTGTGCCCATCACTGACTTAAGTGATGCTATAGTGACAGTCAAACAGTAAGCATGCACTGCGGCATATATGAACAATCACGCAGGTCAATGACGTCATAGTTCGGCCTCTGCACAGAGCCCCGATTGCAACTACACAAAATCTAGGAGAGTTCAACAGAGAAAGTCTATCTGGAATAGGAGCTAGATAAAAACACCAATCATCACAATTATGATCAATAATATGCTATGAGCCGTGCACAAAACAATCTCCAATTTCTCTACACAGTAGACCATATGGTGATCAATTATTATCATATAGCACGTAGGCAAAAAGTCATATTTTCAACCTTCCCCTCAATTTGCACACCATACATACGCAAAATCTCCTAAATCCAACCCCACTCCCACCTTCCCCGTTAGTGCATACGTACTACATGGATGGACCCTAACACACTTAACCAATTCGAAACTTACACTGTTAACATTTTCACAGCAGGTTTCCTGCATGTAATTTTCCTTTCCTTGTCTTCATAGAACTTTAGTAATTGATAAAAATTATCAACATCTATTTAGCGCTCAATTATGACTCATCACCAACCAGGTTTTGCAAATCTATTTCAGCAGTATACAAATTGACTGGCCGGATGCATTATTATCCAAGTTTTTTCTAGAATTTTGTGCAACTGTTCAACATTTAAATTGACAAAATTCACATCATTTGAATCAATTTACCCTTATAAACCTTTCTGACCTTCCTCCTTCCCCCAATGCATTTGGAAACCTGAAATCACAGGAAGTTGGTCAAAATTGGCTACATGGTGAAGGAAAAAATAAGGTCGCAGCCTTTGAAAATTCTCACGCTGAGCAAGGCTGCAGATGGAATTTCAATTGTGACTAGTTAAGTAATGTAATGTCTTGTTAATTTCTTGAGTGTTTTTGAAAGCTGAATGCATATAATATTCAGTTTTTTCCAGCACATTCTGTCATATTCAATCAAGCCCCTTCTGTCAGGTTCAGTTGTTTGTGCTTTGATTATTGTGTATGGCTGCTTTGTCAGGTAGCAAATCTTCCTGGCAGACACAGTTGCACCAATAAACTTCACCGAATTGAAAGAACGCAAAAGTGACAATACCAATCAGTTCAATCACTACACCAATCACTCTTAAGTATAATTAAGCCAGCTTGGCTAGTGTATTTAATTTTCAGATAAGCAATAAGAGTTCACGAAGTAAGTATGTAATCTACCAACAGCATATCTAAGTGTAAGTGACATATAAAGCAAAAGGCAACTGATATTATAATGCAAAAATGATGAAATGGTTACAGACATATTGTCTCTTTTGCTGTTGTCAATGCCTTTTCATGTGTAAAATTTTATTCATTGTACTGTCTGGGCACCAACTTTTCTGACCGCCCTGTCAATTCAGCACCATCAAGGGCTTTGTGACGCACATGTCAACCGTCATGGATGCTCACATGACCATACTGGAATTTGAAATCGGAGCCAATTAATTTACATTCGTAAAAATTCAACGCCTTCTCTAAGCCCATGGGTGGCAACACTATTTCTGCTGTTATTATGATGTATTCAGTTGTATTGTTGTTGCATTGTATGCCCAGTGAAGACAATATTCTCACACCATAATATCTTATGCTGGCATAGGAGGCATTTATCCTAATAAACCTAATCCAAGTATCAATGTACCTCAATCCAAGTAGTATTATCCTAGTCTGAGTTGCAATGTATTCTAATCCAGGTAGCAATGTATCCCAATCCTAGTAACATTATTGTAATCCAAGTAACATGTACTCAAATCTAAGCAGCAATGTACCATGAAAGCAATAAAATCAAAGTTGAGGACTGATTGTGTGATGCTAAAGAGTAAAGAGGTAAACAATTAACATAACAGTATGGTAATGGGTTCTCAATTTGTGTATCATTATAATCATGAATTTGTCACATACAATTTTACTATTAACAGATTTCTGTGGGTGCACTATTGTTCTTCTTTAGTTTAAAAATGTATAAGTTAGAAATATCACAATTTTTTCCTCCAACAATGTTCTCCTGCAAGTTTAATTTTATTTTTTAGCTCTGCAAGTGGAGTTCTACACATCAGTCGATTCTCTTTGAACTTTGCTGTCAGTTCAACTCCTGTGTTTCTCTCAGAATGGTGTCAAATAACTGTCATTATCACATGGTCTGAATTATTTACCATCTTTGTTCATGTCAACCACTTGAAACTTCATTGATTTACGACAAAGGGCCATGTTAAACTGAACACAGATGATGCAATAACTTTCATGATTACGGTACATGTGCTCAGAATAATCCATCTGATGGAAAGAAATGTTATCCTCATTTTCAATTGTTTGGGCAAACATGTGATTTTTGCAACAGAAG
Organism: Metaphire vulgaris; assembly: GCA_018105865.1. NCBI lineage: Eukaryota > Metazoa > Annelida > Clitellata > Crassiclitellata > Megascolecidae > Metaphire > Metaphire vulgaris. Next base: position 35,592,334 of record CM030832.1, on the reverse strand, counting down.
TTCATCATGAGTGACAAGCCAAACAATTCATTTGATCTGAGTGACATACAATTTGAGTGAAGCATCATTTGAGTGACATTGTTCTGGTACCAAAATGAGCCATTAGCAAGCATTGGTGTAAATGTGGATGAAAAAGTGGGGGCCCAAGCCCTATATTTTTGCCTTTCCTCTGGTATTCTCTCAAAAAGTGGGGACTTGAGCCTAGAGGCCTAATAGAACTCAAAAACTCATTATAAACTCATATGTATATGTACTTCGTGACCCTGAAGGCCTAAGGGTTGCAATGCAATCCGGCAGGCACATTTCAACTCGGAAGCACTGCCATTGGTGCACAGAGACTTTTCAATACATTGTAAAGGTGAAGAAAATACAGAAGGAACTTGGACACACTTAGTAGTATAACGTTGCATATCCAATATACAAGTGTACCCATATGTAGTACACAGAGTTACTTTAGTACACATTCGACATTTGAAATATGGAACCACCATTAAGGAACTACAATACAAGCTTGAGTACAACTGGCTTTGTCATAGGGTCATGGTGGTTGAATTGAGAATTTTTAACTTTGCAAAAACACACTAAACCAAGTGATTTTTTAAAACTCAGGGTTAGTGGTTAGGGTTAGAGAGATAGTTGCAATTGTGTTAAGTTAAACCAAAGTAAAGCTACGTTCAATACACTGCTCAAATTGTCACATCAATAGAAAAATTATCAGAAGGTGAACAATGCAGATGGTTTCAAATTGGGGATGAAACTGAACAGTCGAACCCAGCTATTGTCACATTCATGAAACTTCAAAGTAACTCAGTCAAGATTGGTCAGAGATTTTGCCAAGCATAAATTAAATAAATATATTTTGCTAATGAATGAATCAATCAATAAGCTTCTATGGCGCCACTATCGTAATGCCCAAATAAAATTAGAGCCAGTTCAATCCGGAAGATCAGTCAGAACAGCGGGAGAGCAATTGAAGGGGAATAAGCCAAATCAAGTCAAGAACCATAAACCCCAGACAGCTTTATATCAGGCTCTCTGTAAAACTTATTTACAGTTCTGAAAATAAACTTTTTATGATTCTGGCTATAAATGTACAGCACATGAACAAAATATTGATTGCAGGAAAAGCAATTCACATTGAGAGGGTCTGTACAAACACTGTCACCAACCAGCAGTTGGCAATTAGCCTGCCTACAGGTTTGCAACTATGCAGTCTGTTGAAACCTATCGCAACTGGCCTCTACTGGCAATCACTAAATAATAATTCTGCTTACATCTGTTGTTAATAAACCATAATAATAGGCATTGCAGTTTGCCAGGCAAGTTCAAAGTGTTGAAGCAAGGCTGTTGGCTGGCTGACTGTCTGTACAATGGTCATCTCCTTGACTCGTATCCAACCATGCCATAGTGATATACAGCAAAAAATGTGGATCAAATGAATTAGATTTACAGTCTAAACTATAATTTCAAACTTCTAAAACTTACCTATAATAACTACAGTTTAACTCAGTCAATGTCATATTCAGACAATAATAAAACCACGACTTCAAGTGGTTTAGGAGGCAATAGCCTGTGTGAAATCACTATAATTACTCTCAACATTTATTAGCCCAGATTTTTTAGACAACTTTTGAATCCACTTATTGTTTCGACTGTTACTTCCTTTACATCCAAACTGTCCCATAAATCCACTACCATAGCACTTAAATTTTTCTCCCTTAGTCCCACCACTTTCCCATAGCACTTAAATTTTTCTCCCTTAGTCCCACCACTTTTCCATAGCACTTAAATTTTTCTCCCTTAGTCCCACCACTTTCATGTAGAATTTGACTTCATTGTATAACTCACTTTCTCCAAATGTTCTCCTTAACTGCAATCTGTCTGTCTGTCTGTCTGTCTGTCTGTCTGTCTGTCTGTCTGTCTGTCTGTCTGTCTGTCTGTCTGTTGTCCAGTAACCCATCATTGTTGACTGTCAAAATCTTTGTAAAGCTCATATTGGTGGAAATGCTTCACAAAATTTCTGAATGAGACCCAACCGCAACATTTGGGTCTGGGGCGGCCAGTCTTGACCGTTTTTGTATAATCATTTTTGTATAACGGGGCATCAGTCATCTTCTATAACAACCAGTGAATTGAATCCCATTCCCATCTACCTTTTGTAGCTTCACAAAACGATTAAATGAAACTGCTGAATACATTAACTGTCGAATAATTACCTGGAGGTATTTCCTACCAGGCACCACTCCATATTCTAAAGGTAGCAGGTATTTAAATGCTAGTAAATGTTAAGACTAAGTGGGTGGTACAAAAAAAGCCAAGGTCCATTTTTCACGTAACTGGCACAGATCTGACCACCCTCAGCTTCTTAAGAAGCTTACAGCCCTACATAATGTAGTGCCATAAAAATCATTTGATATGCTATGAAAAATACAACAATATCATACTTTTAACTGGCCACTAATCACTCAAATTCTGCTTGGGATTTAGGAAAGGTGGCAATGTACTTTTCAAAAGTCCAACTTCTTTAAATTGGAAAAAAGAGATGCCAGTATTCTAAAAAAAGATTTCTCCAGATTTGTGTACAACTTTACTAAAGTACTAGAATCCACCTTACAAAAATGCGCCAAAATTAAACCAATGGCCGGACAGCAAATTTAATTAACACAGCACTAAGGCTTTTATAAAAAAAACTCCTCAGACAAGAATAGCAAATACAATTCCACCTCCACCAGGGTCTTCTAAACAAGCCAAGTCATTTGTCCATTAATTTAACATTAATCCAATGCAAAAGGGCCTGGGATCACGTGACCTCTGACACGTGACTCGGCATCTGTTATACACCTGGCGTCCTTATTTTTGCATACGTTAGTAAGCCAAAGACTTGAGAGGTTGAGCCGATGTCTTGAAATTACAATAGTTACTGTATTCAAGGTGTTTTACGTCCTACAGGTGATTTAAATGCACCTATTAAAATTATACAAAATTATTCATTTGAAACGTAGAATTTATACAGAAGAAGTTCAAATAGTGCACGGCAGCAGCTAACAACTGCCAATTTAATTACCTACACTTAGAGCATTTTAGTGTCACTGATTAAAAAAATCACACTTAGAAGCACAGCCAAAGGCTGGTATTCACTAACCATACTTCAAAAGTTGAATTCTGTGTTATGTAAAATCTTCTGGTCTGCATTTGATTACAAGAAGTCAAAAAATAATGTTCAAGATCATGTTATATATCCATTTTCCACAACATAGTAATTACTATTACAGTATACCGTAACTTCGTCATAATGGATTTGGTTATAACATACCGTGTGATGCACTATTGTATTGAACGGTATTGGATATAACATACCCCAGATGTAGGGTACCAAAGTGTAAATTTTACAGATCTGCATAAAACCAAATATTCTTTACATTTTTGGTTTTGGGGGCTGTGAAAACCCCTTGGGTGTGCCCCATTTTGCCAAGTGCACTTAAAATTACTAATGGACAGTGAAATTAGTAACGATAAGTGATCGGGAGTGGGACAAAGAGAGTGAAGAGGTAGCAGACAAACAAGAAAATCATGACTTGTAAAGCCTAGTGACAGGTTCTGGTGAAAGAGGTATTGTCACCCATAGTGACCCATCAACCCATCAGGGTTAGGAATATATTTGCATGGTATTCACTAAGTATACAAAGAGGAATCCAGTGTATGTTACAAAGCCCAACTGTTACACTAGAGCTATCTTCTTGAAAAGCCCAGTTCCAGTTCAGTTGATGGCTGGAATGCCTTTGCAAAACCGTTAACAGACAAAGATGGCAAAATCCTACTTGTTAAAAGCAACCACAGATGAGCAAACTTTTATTTTGACTTAAATCAAACAATTACATTACTTCTGTGTGGCAATTTTAAGCATGTCCAAATCTGACCATTCGTTTAGTCTAGGGCTAGGGTTAGGGTAATAGGATATCTTGAAGATGATCAAAACAGAACCTAGATTAATGGCAATTGCAAAGAAAAGATAGATGAAATTCTTTGGACATGCGATGAGAAAAGAGACAAACAAAAGTGACAAACATGGTCGAAGGGAAAAGATTGAAAGAAAAACAAATACATAAATTCATCGACAAACTACAAACTACAAGAAGGAATGGAAGTGGACAACAACATTGAGCTTATTATAAAGAGAAAAGCAAAGAGAAGAAAAGCTAACACTCAGTAAAGAAAAGGAAAGACCACCAAGCTAGAGTCTGAAGGTCAAAAGGTCAAACGACCAATTGGTCTTTCTTATATCACAGTTACACAGCATTACATCAGCACTGAAATGTCAAATGTCACACATAGCAGTCAATACTAGGAAAAAACAATCCATCCAAGCAGCTCTATTATGATGGTCATATTCAACAAAGTCTTATTCTCCTCTCTCTCTCTCTCCCCCCTCCCTGTCTGTCTGTCTGTCTGTGTCTGTCTGTCTGTCTGTCTGTCTGTCTGTCTGTCTGTCTGTCTGTCTGTCTGTCTGTCTCTCTCTCTCTCTCTCTCTCTCTCTCTCTCTCTCTCTCCTTTCTCTGCAAGCAAACATTAAAAATCTGGCAGAAGCAGCTGTTAACTGACAATTTCAACAGAAATTTTAATAGAACAAGGCCAATCACTGCAGAAAAATGCTATTCAAGTTCTGGCTGCTGTGTTAAAAATGGGATGAATAGTATTGAATAGACGAGTAAACAGCTGCCCCCAGGCAAGGGCCACTTGGTATGGATGACAGGCTGCCCACGTCTGTCCATATTGGCACACTGTTGAAATTCATGCTTCATGCCAGGCCTACACATAAGTCACACTGAATCTACAGAACAGAAAAAAACAGCTACCTCATAATCTAAACATGCAGTTAGGAAATTATTTGATCACATTCTTTTGTACTTCCTACCATTGGTGTGAACTTAGATGAAAATGTGGGGGTCCGACCCCTATACCTTTCCTTTCCCCTTCCCTATGGTAGCTTCTCAAAAGGTGGGGGTCAAGATTAGAGGCCTAATAGAATTTTACACCAATGCTTCCTACTCATAGAAGTGGGATCATAATGCAAAGTTTGCAAACTAAAGACCTCGTTGGAATAAACTCAGTACAGATCTATGCTAGCAATCGCAAAATCACAATTTCAACAGTTTTGGGCAAAGTGTGTAAGAAGATTAGAATGTTATGAAAATTACAGACATCTACATATAATAGAACATGGCTGATTTTTCTTAAAACACTGTAAAAATCAAAATAATCAATGCCATATATTAACAATATATTAATAATAATTGACTATGTGTGTGCAGCGCCCTTGTCATAGGCCTTAGCCTAGTGCACGGCGCTATAGAAATTGTCTTGAAATAAATAAATAAATAAACAAAGAGGATTGGCAAAATCAGTGAGGATCACTGATCAAGGATCAGTGAAAGAGTGATCCTAAAATTTTCAACAAATTAATATTGACTGGCCAAAGATATGTAACAAACTCTGCTAATAAAAATTAATTTCTAGTAAAATGGTCACACTGTTTGTCCATCTGTCTCTTTCCTCTTCCCTCCCGCTCTCTCTCCCTCCATCTCCCTCTCCTGTTTGCCTATAAACTTTCTAATGTTAAGCAAAATACTAAAATTTAACTTCTCAAGTGAGAAGAGGAGAACAAGAAAGGGATTAAACCAAAGTGGCCATGCCAGTAAAAACTTAATACTATACTGCAAACCTCAAGCACTGATGTCTCCTGTGGTGATGGCTCCCTCAGAAAATATTATCAAATCTCTAGATAAACCGGCAAAAGGGTCTCAAAGTCAACAAACGAAAACAGACTTGAGTGGGCTCTAAGGCAAGTGGTCATCTCTACCTATACGTCGCTGCACACACACATATTTCAATCTCAAGAGATCGGTACACACTAAACACTCTTTCAATGGGCACGTTCACTATCAACCTTTCTACCTCTCTTAATCTTCTAAGCTAAAGTTGATCAAACTATTTAAAACTCAGAAAATATGTCACTTATTCTTGGTAAACACAAGCAAACATCCAGTATTATTGGATTTAGAAGGGTTCTTCATATTCATTCGTCTACTATGCAGTGGCCTGTAACAGTGGTGAAGTTGGGAGTTTGACGAAAAACAAAATTGAAATGAAGGAGGGCTTAGTTGCTGCTCAATGCGAAAGCTAAAGTCTCACTACTTTACCCTGCGACTCCAATGCCAGGAGCGCCTCTGAGTAGAAATAGAAGAGGCGTCATACAAATTCCATATTACATTACATTACATGGAAACTGGTTGCAAATTTTTAAAATGATGCCAAGAACTTGACTAGTTTAAAAACAGAAAATAACACAAAATGGAATCAAGCATCATATGGTCAATTCCATCGTTAGGAACGGGACATTTGCACAAAAAAGACACCTTAACCTATGAAATTTTTGATGATAGTAACTGGATATAAATCATTAGCAGGGTTTATCTCAATGGTGACCTGAGCTGAGACAGTATAAAAACCAATCTTGAAGTCTCTGTTCATAAAATTAGTTTCGCAGCTATACTCGTTGAAGTATGCGTTAGGGACGGGACAGACTGTGGACATGATTTTTACGGGTGTCTCGCATAAACTAGAAACTCTGCAAATTTTGTCATTCTGAACTAAAAATTGGTAGTCCAATCCCTCAAGCTGACTTCCAAGATATCATGAACATGATATTTCATCCTTGAATGCCATCATAGTCATTACAGATATCTGTTATGTCGGCGTTAGGGACGGGACACTTTCGTTAGGGATGGGACATCGTGCAAAATGACATTTGAAATAACCTCAAATGGGGTATCGTTCATTTTATCTAGCATTTTTTCATATATGTTAGAACAAAATTAGTTTAAAAACACTGAATTTAAAAGAATGTATACCATTTTTTCAGATTGATGCAATAAGTAAAATCTTGTGGATTTCTATAGCGCCTTGGAAAGCAGTATAATAGTAGCTGCTTATTCTTAGGCGCTCAGCCTTTCTTAAAATAGCTATGGGGAAGGTATATGATCAGCCAGGCAATAGTCAACATCCAAAGGGCAGTGAGGCTAGGTTGTTAGAGCTATGGAGGAAATGATTTTAGAAAAAGGAATACTGTAAATACTGTAATGATCATACAATCTTAAAAAATTTAATACTGTTCAAAACATTAGCACTTCATACAATAAGAAGTTATGAATACTGAACTAAATACTGTTTTCTAATAAATGTAATATACTGTTTTCAAACAATTCTATCAACTTATAGAACTAGCTCTTTTAAGCTCATAGTTTCCATTCCGTTCAACACATTATTTCTTCAAAAGAGTTTTCATGAGTTTGTTAACACGATCTGTTTCATCTTGCGGGAAAGTGTACAGCCCACGCTGGTTAACCAGGCTTGGTATACATTCCAGCACACAGAGAATTTTACATGGAGGCAGCTCCGCGACTTGTTCTTTTGACAGCCACATGAACCTGTTTCTGGACTTTGGACACATGAAACTGATGGCAATTTTGATTGTCTCTTGGTTGACACCATGGACCAAGCCGGGACACCACACATCGTCCTAGATGACAGCAATATATGTAGAACCTGGTACGATATCTGACAGCTGGATGCCACTGTTTTGTGATGTGTCAGTTAGGCAGGCTCTGAAATCACTGTTTCACTGTCTGATTTTTTAACAGTATCATTGCATGATGCAGCTGCAAAGTGATGAGTGACATGATGATCTGAGGTAGCATATGTCTTAAAGCTGATGGCCATTGAGTCTGAGAGTATTTCCAGTGAATGCATGTTCTGTGTGCCCGGTATGCTGCATGCTGACAACCACAGTCTCTCAAGATGGTGTTTCTCTGAAAACATTTTGATGCTATCCTTCGAAACCATCAGCACATTGATCTTTGGACAACGCGACTTTGCAGCAGTTCAGAATGTCGCTGCATCATTTATAACAGCTTCGTGCCTGCTACTGACTTGAGCTGCTACCATTCTCTTTACTGTTCCCCCTATGCCATCTACCCTTGCACCCTTACCATGGCTGGTAGCAAAGAAGTTCCAGGAAATGTGGATGTTGCACAATGCTGGGAGTTTGACACAAATAAAACTAAAGATGTATTTGTTCTTGAATTGTGATGCTGCTCCATTAGTGAAGATGTGAACATTCTTAAGTGCCGGATACTTTTCTCACATAGACAAATGAATTACCACACAAATAACACAATTACCACAGTGAATATAGAACTTAGCAATGCATATCTAAAATTTTCCCGTCCCTAACGTCCCGTCCCAAACGCATCAAATGTCCCATCCCTAACGCTGTATCTTCAAAACTAAGTGCTTATAGGTTTTCAAATTTATCACAGTTGTTCTGAATGGTATTTCAGCATTGTGCACAAAAACTGTGACAAATGATGATTCTTGTGATTAAACTTGTACGAAAAAATGTTAGGGACGGGACAAAGCAAATTTGTATTATAAATGTCATGTCTTTGAAAATTCGCCATGACAAATATATTGCAAATTTAAGCATAGTGTTTGCAGTTTCATGAGGGAAATGTATCAAGCTGTTTAATAACATTAAACTTTTTAGATATATTTATAAGCGTTTGTGTCATTTTTAAAATGTCGGATACTTTGGCAATTGTGCTTTTATGCAGTTGCAAAAATGGATTTTTGGGAGGTCATAAACAAACCAAGATAAAAACAAAACCGCTTAAAAATTCAGAAAATCCTTTTGAACAGTAAACTAGAGATATTGTACATAATGGAAACCTACAGATTCTAATGCTATCTTTACTTTTTATTTTTCTTGTTTATGTCCCTGTTTTCATGGAATTGCCCATATAAAGTAGAACTTCATTATAACGTATTTAGCGGGTCTGTAAAGTTTAGTAAGTTATATCTGCGGTATGCTTTATTCAGTACCATTTAATATAGTAGCACATCAAATGGGACAGTCCATTGCAGTATATAACCAAGGCATATACCGTAACCGAATCTGCAGTATTGAAGTTTCACTGTACCTCCCTATAGTTTGCAACTATCATGTCATTCAATATTGGAAATTAGATAGATCAGATCTAAATCAACACCTGGAAGTCGCACGTAGACCAATCAGCCAATCAAATCTCGGATCAAGCACAATGCAAGAATCCAATTATTCTAAAAAAAGCGTGAGAAAAGCAGGCAAGGAACTCCTCAAAAAACATGTCTGCCAGTCTAGCAACAAAGAATACACCTGGCCAGCCAAAGCATGGACGTGGCAGAAAAGGTGTGCGAATCTTCATCACAACAGGTGACTCACTTCAACGTAAACGCACAATTGATTTCCCACACACACACACACACACACGCTTCTTCTTCTTCTTCTTCATGTGCCATGTATTGCTACGTTGGCGACCATGGATTTCCTCTCTTCTCTGTTTCTGGCTTTCCTTATCAGTTTGATGTTGTCATTAGTTCTTGTTGCTTCTCTTAGGCTGTCTTTATAGTGTATACTTTATTCGTTGTCTTCCTCTTGCTCTTTTCCCCTCTATTTTTCCTGTTATGACTAGATTTTCCAATCCATCCTTTCTAATTAGATGTCCAAAAATTCCAACTGTTGCTTTCTTATGATTTGTAACACACACACACACACACACACACACACACACACAACAAAAATGATAACCAGTGGTCGATTTTCAAACTAAAACAAGTGAAGAGTTAAAATGTTCCCACACCAAAGTTTTAAACCTCCATCAGGCACAGGGAGAGGCATGGCAAAAACCAGTGGAAGGCTATTCAACCCACCCCAACAAAGCCAAAACACTGTGAGTAACTATACTTTTATACTTTTCAAAACTCCTCAAGCTGTGATATCATAGCATTTTCAAAGTAATCACTCCCACATATATGCAAGTAAGCAAGGTTTTATATGTGTATATGTATGTACGTATGTATATGCTAAGAATATATATTCAGTACTGCTTTGTTGACACTGCAGTATATATATATATATATATATATATATATATATATATATATATATATAAACCAGTATATATATATATAATAAGTATATATATATTATATATAAAGTATATATATATATATATATATATATATACACTGTACACTGCAGTATATATATATATATATATATATATATATATATATATATATATATATATATATATATATTATACACACTGCAGTGTCAACAAAGCAGTACTGAATATATATTCTTAGCAGCTTAGCAATGACTTGAATAATTATGATTAAAACTTGAATCAGGAAGAAAGTTTTTTGGGCTTTTTGATAGAAAATTAATAAAATGTAAAGCATCACTTTACAACTAACTTTACTTAAATGACAAGTTAAATAGCATTGAATACTCTCTTCTAGCATGAAAACACTTTCCAAAATTAGTTGATAACTTGAATATTTTGCAAAATCATCAGTACTGAAGTAGAATATTAACTAGGCAGTCCAACTGTTATTTCTTATAAATGTTTCCTCAATACCAGCAATGCAGGACAATTAGCAGAACCACTATAAGACAAACAGCACTGCAAAATTTACTACAAAAAGAATAGCCCAAGAAATCTATCTGCATGAAATAAGCAGTCACCACAGATATTTCCAACGTAAGGCCTACCCACAATGTTTCACCTTCAACAAAATTGTATCAAAGCATGCATATATCTCATATTTTAGGATCACCACTAAAACCATTCAAACTATATAACAAACAACAGAGAACCACTGTCTAAAAAACACCTCCTGTTCTAAGAGACTAAGACAAGATAAATAGTCCTGCGCTCATCAATGCATTCAATACCAACGCTAGAAAGTGAATGTCATTCCTCTAAAATCTCTCTTCCTTTTGTTTCTACAAACATCATACTTTTTACCATCAAATATTTTGGTCCTCAAATATGGAATAGCCTTCCCTCCTCTCTAATAAATATAACTAATTTAAACAACTTTAAGAGAAACTTAAAACAATACCTTATAATTAACCAGTTTAACATTATCAACCTAATTATTTTAAATGAGCTACTAAAAATAGACTCATAAGCTTATATTAATCCAATCATATTGTATTCATATATGCTGCTTATGTATTTTTGTTTGTCTATAGATACTAGTCACTACTATAAGATACCTACTTGCGGGAATTTCGTTCCCTTTTCGTATCTTTTTTTCAACCAAACCAAATTTGATGTGCTTGATGTACTTACTCATTATAAGGTGCTATAGCAAATGAATAATGATTCTTATACTCTGTTATCTAATTCATCTAGGATTATGATCCTAATTTGTATCCATTACCGGTACTTTCTATTAAAAAATGTATCCTTGGGTTTTCTTTTTCTCACATTATATCCAATAATTCTATTAAATAAGGATCTATAATGTTCTATTACTATGATGTACTCTTGTATGTCATATGTTACCTCAGCTAATAAATAAATGGAAATAATGTCATGTCCAGGTTAAAATGGACATGGACACTGTTTCAGTCTGCAGTGAACACTAAGTGTGAACTTGGCCTCTGTCTAACCTTCTAACTCCCCAGTGTGGTGTGGTAAGGACATCAGACTGTGATGGATATCAAGATACCTCCTACCTAATAGTTGTCAACTACAGTATGATTTACACTGATCTACTTAATGATCAAACACTGTACCTTGTTAAAAGATGGGTGCAATGTGCCAAGATGATACTACCTGTGCCCTTTATCCATTCACAGTAGGCTATTCACATGTGCTTTAATACAGTGTTGGAGTTGCCGAGGGAGTTGAGGGGTTGAACCCCCCCTCCCCCAGATAACTTTGAAACCCTCCCAAAAATCACATATCGGGTACATGCAGTTTCTGTCATTCATTGAATTTCAGTCCTCAATCCCCCCAAGCTCAAATTTCACAACTCACAACTCAAACACTGCTTTAATAACATCCATACTACAAGTACAATACAAGATCGTTTGTACTGTACTTGTACTGCACATCATCAACGATTGTAGATTTTAAAGTTCCACTCGCCTTTCTTATATTCAGCACTGACGTTCTGCAAACCGGTAGACGAAATCCTCGGAGTTCCAGTGGAAGAATCCTCTTGGATCAGTCCATCGGACGGCGACGATGTCCTCTTCTCAGTTCCAACGCTCGAGGACGCCGGTCTCTCTTCGATGCCACTAGTAAAACGGACAGCAACCACGAGGACGGTCGTCCAGAACAGGTCAATCCATGACGGACGCATCGTCTTGCCTAGTCCGAAATCCGCCAGAATCAAGGCGCGGAAACTAGGAACTTTTGCTCGGAAACCGGGAACTTTTCAGTGGAAACTAGGAACCTTCGAGCGGAAACAAGGAACTGTTGCGTGGAAACTAGGAACCTTCGAACGGAGACGAGGAACTTTTGCCCGGAAACCTGAAACTAGGAACTTTTGCGCGGAAAAGTACCTCACTTTGCCGTCAACGCCATAGTCCATGTGCTTCTAAGTACAGCAGCAAGACGACGGCGAGCGCTGGCGACGGTTACGGCAATAGAAAAAGAGAAAAGAAACAATCGCATCGGGTGCACGAAGAACAACCGCGCGCGTATTTTGCATTTTATTACAGAACCTAATTTACATCGAATTTAAACTAATCTAAATTTTATATAAACTTAATTGCTAAAATTTTGTTTTATTATTAGGAGCTTTCTGATTAAACGAATTTATATTACCGGATCTCGTGCGATATTTGCTTAGTGCCACTAGATGTCGTCGCTATATTCCATATTGGCGCCTTACTGAAAGGAGCGGACCGCATTATCGGACGTCAATATGCTTAGCTGATGTATCACTGGCTGATCTTTAATCTTCTTTTGAAGTTTTGAGTATGAACCACGACGATCATTGACCATCACTTGACCTGCTAATAATTATTGTCCCGATGTGTAACATATTTTGGGAAACTTACTCGAAACAATATCATTACGATGATTAATTTTATTATTCGCTTTTTAAATACCATATTGCACGTTGAAAGTGGGTACCGTGGTCACCCGTGGTGTATGCTTATTTGTATTTTGTAGGCGCTTATTCTACAATTGAAATAGCTATAGCCGAAGTTTAGTGATCAACCGGGGAAGGTAAATTCCAGATACCAGATCAGTCAGAGTGGGAGCGGGAAAGCAGCAAGGCAGACTGAGAAAAAGAAACAGAAAGAGAGGTGATTTAACTCTAGATTTTATAGTCTTCTTCTTCTTCTCAGATGCCATGCATTGCTGCGTCGGCGACCATATGGACTTCCACTTTTCTCGATCTTTGGTATTCCTCAGCAGTTAGATGTTGCTGTCCATCCAGTGTTTAATCTAGACTCCTGGACTCCGGGGGGAAGCTGACAAAGCCGGGGGGAAGTCAGCTAGGGGCTGCTGTTAGTTGATGTAGTATGCCAACATTCCGGTGGGGATTTGAAATTTCCGGGGGAAGGGCAATTTCCCTCCGGAAACGGCCTAGATTACACCCTGTTTCCATCTCCCAGAGCCGTTGATAGGGGGCAAGGGGGCATATGCCCCCGGACGCCGAGCTGAGGGGGCGCCAAAATTGGGTTTTTGGGTAAGTTTGGGTAAGTAAAATGCATAATAAAAAAGCAGAAAATGTGCGACGACCTTTCTTTTTTGCTTGTCAGTACTATATGAAGAGGGGCGCTGTAAGACTTGAGGGGCGCCGAAAACAATGTGACGACCTTTTTTTGCTCGTCAGCAGCCTGGAGGGGCGCCAACGGTACACTTTGCCTCCGGGCGCCGGATACCCTAGCTACGGCTCTGCCATCTCCAGTCCCTCTCTTAGATTGTCTATGTATTTTGATCTTCGATTTCCTCTTGATTGTTTACCCTCCACCATGCCTAGATTTGATAATACTAATGATCATGATTTATTGCTGGACAAAAGCAGAGGCGGTTCTAGGTTTAGGCCGGTAGGCCATGGTAGCCACCCAAAACTTTGTCTGGCCTACCTAAAAAATTACGTGGCCTACACTGTGGCTGGCCTACCTGAAAAAATACATGGCCTACTGACGTTAGCTGGCCTTCCCCCAAAATGTGTTGTGTGGCTGGGAAATTATTGCGTATGGCCTACGCCATCGAGGCTGTCGAGTGTAGTGTAAGGCCATTTGAATCCCCCAGCCACTCATGCATCAGATACCTTCTTTCCATTCGATTTCCAGTTGTCAAGAAGCTTTATCTAATTGATCAACCACCACCGATTGATCAATGGTCGTTCAACGGTCTCCGCACACATTTTCTTTCCACCCTCCTCATAATTTGTTAGATGTACTGTCATTGGTAGTACTTACCCTCCTATTCCCCGTATCCCCACAGAATTACCAGACTTCCAGGTGAATGTTGCATAGTTTAGGGGCTACTTTAGGCGTTTTCGTCAGGGAGTAGTTCCTCTTGTTGTCCATAATTAAGTTCCTCTAATGAATGGCCTTATCTGACGGTTGATGACATGGATGACAGGACTGTTTTGATAAGCAATTCTCAACGTCGTCGGACATCTGGTGTAATCTAAGTCCATATGTTCTGGTTAACAGAACAGAGATGGAGAAGCTGGCAGTAATTATCGTGTAAGACGGCGACGAAAAGAAACAGCTAAGTCCAGTCCGTTTAAGATTGCAGCTCATATAAGAGACAGTCTAGGCCTATCATACAAATTACTATAGCACTTTATAATATTATTATAATTAGAGATGGATAAATTTCTGGTTAAACGCGCTCGAGTTAGTGGCAACGAAGAAGTAGAAGACATGGTGACTGACGATTCAACTGGATTTACAAAGACAACTGTCGAATCTCAAGACGTTCAACTTCAACATCACTCAAAGGATAGGCCTATCAATTTTTACAAGTAGCACCAGTTGACTCAGGTGGTCTGGACGTTGTCATACTACTGTGGCTGATATCAGCAAGGATTATAAAGATCAACCTGTGCAACCTAAACTGCAGGTCTTTCCAAAATCAAAATCTGGTCAGCGTTTCACGAGCATTTAACTCTTCATTGCATGACAGGTAGGCCCTATCATTTCTTGGAATATTCATTTGCAAACAATGCCATAGTTTACGATGATTAATTCACTTTTGTCCACGAGCAGGATACCAGAATGATGAATCTGTTTAACGGAGACTGTGGTTGCGTGGTTGGGAAAATATTGACAGCAAACTATCGAAACATTTTCGCCAGCGCGCATGCATTCTGATGCTCTTGCACAGTGGAAAACACAAAAGTACACTGATGCAACTGGCAGCATGGCAAATGTTTTGTCGGAGTCTCAGCCTAACATGCTCTTTGTCAAGTTGACCTTCTCCTGACCTTGAACCCTTGAACATTGCAATGCACATAATTTTAAGCACTCATTTTTGCATATTTATATGCTGATAATATTCCACTTATATTAGGTCAAAGCTAATAAATTACAACTTGGTGATTTTACAGGTTCATTCCAAACTTCAAACAAACTTCAAATGTTTTCTCAAAATTTTACTTTTTTGGTTAGGTCACTCCTGGACCTCGGAAGCTGCCTCATATATATATATATATATATATATATATATATATATATATTATTATTATTATTATTAAGACAATTTATAGAGCGCAGTAAGCATAGTGAAGACTAAAGTCAAAAGCGCTTAACAATGAACATTATAAGATATATTAAACATATGCGTCTTAAGGCACTTGATAAACAAATCAGGGGAGGTCACAATTGTCACGTTCTTCGGCAGAGAGTTCCACAGACTTGGATTGCCCCTCCGGAAGGATCTGTCAATGAAGACAGCCGTCTTGGACGGAGGAGGAACCAATTGACGACTTTTTGCTTGAGCGAAGCCGCGATCGCCGATCAACCGCCGTAGACTTATATATACTTATATATATATACTTATATATATACATATATACAGTATATACATGGAGCATATATATATATATATATATATATATATATATATATATAAAATTCACCGCACATCCATATTATGCTGCGCTATTGTATTTTATAGCCACAGAATTTTGGGCGGGATTTCCTTATGAACTTTGATACCACGACCGGTCCAAGCCATGCTAAAATTTTCATGGCCTTTGACTAATGATCAAATTAAAATTTAGAACCGCCCTGGACAAAAGTCGTCCTGAAATTTGAAAACTGACTTAATTTCATAGTGTAGCCAATGTAGGTCCACACTCCACAGCAGGCAATTGCATTCGAAACGATGTAGAGAAACTGGAGACTAAAGAAAGTCAAGTTGTAGGATACCAAAACATAAAAAAGCAAGAATTAAACAAGATGGGACACTATTGGTAGGCTACAGTGGTAATTAGCAGTAGGGTCTATCATTGAAGACAAATTATTCAAGCCCTTAAAATTGGCCTATAGCTAGAGCAAAACATATAATAGGCAGTGAAATAGACTATGTTATAGAGAAAGCGCCCATAGAATTAAATATTAATTTCTATGGCGGCGCCAGCAAAAGGAATTGCGTTTTATGTCTAAAGTGCTCTAGAGTCTAGACTTTAATTATAGTAGGCCTACAAATATCTAACACAGAACGGTAGGATTATATTCTGAATATAAATTTCAAATGAATTACTTAAAGACAGAAATAATTTAAAAATCATTAAAAAATTATTAATAGAAACGGTAGGCCCTACATTTTAAATTTGCAGGTAGGCCCGGTACCGATGTACCATTTGTACTGTGGTAAATCCGCCTCTGTTGGCAACCCGTAACTTAGGCCTACATAGGGTTGCCAACTTTGACAAATTGCAATAAAGGACACCCGGTGCGGAAAAACCTTGGTGTCAAAAGGGTTAACTTCCTTCTGAAGTGCGGTGACAAGCAACAAAAAGGGCTGTCCATTAATTACGTCAACAATTTAGGGGAGGGGGTTTGAAAAAGTTTGACAGTTGTTGACAGGGGAGGGGGTCAAGAGAAGTTGACGTCAACAATTTCACTTTTTACAAATAATCAAAAAATAGGAAATTTCATGGAATACTACTTATTACAATGGAAAAAAGCATGACAAAAAAGGTCATCACCACCACATTTCGTCACTCGGTGAGCAAAAAAGAGAAAAAATGGTCATCACCGCAAAAAATAATAACCTCGTTATTGGGACCTGTCATTGATCTTGGGGGGGGGGGGGTCAAAAGTAATTAATTTAATTTAAAGTAATTAAATTAAAGTAATTGACGTAATTATAGGGGGTAAGTGAAAGTTTACAGTTGTTGACAAGGGGAGGGGTCAAAAATTGCCCAAAATTTGTTGACATAATTAATGGACAGCCCCAAAGGCCACATCCCTTCTGAAATACGATGTCAAGCAAAAAGGTCATCTCCCTTCTGAAATGGGGTGACAAGCAAAAAAAGGAAATTTCAATTGAAATGTGTGGTTTCATGACTTGATTTTTGAAATAAAGGACAAACCATTGTCCTTTATAAAAGCGATAAAGGACAAGGACTCAGAGGTGCATTAAAGGACTGTCCTTTGAAATAAAGGACGGTTGGCAACCCTAGGCCTACATCAACCAGGTAAAAATATTTTGACAAGCCAGTGACGTGCAGAGAGTGGTGGGCGCCCGGAACCAGAGTCAATTTTTATGCCCCCGTCATCGGTGTTGACAAGCAGAAAAAATGTTGCCAAGTCAATTATTACGCCCCTGCCATCTGCATGATGTGTGCCCGGGGCCAAATGGATAATTTTAAAGGATTTTAATGTGAAAAAGTGTTAAGCAGAAAGAGGTCGTCGAGTACATTTTTACTCCCCCCTCTGCTGTGCACCCGGGGCCACCGCCCCACCAGCACCTTCTGCACGCTGCTGTGACAAGCAAAAACGGTCCTCGTACATTTAGACAAAGTAACAATGTAACTTTCATGACCATTTTAAAACTGCACGCATGACGCTTTCTAGAGGTGAGAACAATAATTTCCTCAAATGGTTTCTCTTCTTTGTCCGTTGAATATCGACGACGTGGTCAAATAGACCGAAATTCAAGTCAGTAGATGATGAGAGGAAAAACCCGACATTGTCCCATTTCAGACCAATGCCTGCCGGAAGGAGGACACGAGGCCCAAAAGGAGGACATGTCCTCTTTTTGCCGGACGCCTAAACAACCCTACAGTTACCTAACAGCGTCATATAGAGTACTAGGGATGTGCGGGTATGTACCCCGGGTATCAAATACCCGTACCCGCGGGTACGGGTAGGGTTACACATTTTACGGGTACGGGTCGGGTTACAGCGAACGGGTATAGCGGCTACGGGACGGGTATACCCGTTTTACCCGAAAAGTTATATTTTCATTTCTCACTACTATAGCAAATTAGCAATGCAGTAATAGAAAAATAATATTGAGTAAAGTGTATTAGTATAACTTGTACATCGCGTTCAGTTTGTCAGACAGCATGCATTTTACTTACTGAAAACATAAAGGAAATACAAATGACGTAATCTGACATCATCAGTAATAAATCTATAATGGCGTCCTCTGACTCCTCCAAGGACTCTTTGACCGAGAAAGTTCTTCTGGTAAAGTTTTGTGGTTTAACTTGAGCTCTAATGCCTGCTCATAGATAAATGATATCTACTAAATATTTTAAACAAGCCCATTCATGTCGACTTAGGCTAGCTGACTGATTATCCTGATTCCTAAGTACTAGATCTGTCCTAATCTAAACATGCGTGCTATTTACAATGAATAGTTATCCCAATTTCGTAGCCCCTATTTCACTGTTGCCTCTCTATAGTCTCTAGGAACGGATACGGGTTCACGGGTCCATGTACAGGTCCTTGTACCCCCGTAAACGCACCCGCGGGTACGGGTCCAAAATTCCAAATCCAAAAACTCCAAATTCCAACCAAAGTCGGTCACGGGTACGGGTACGGGTACGGGTACGGGTACGGGTACACAGCTTACGGGTACGGGTCGGGTAGGGTATAGCGCTAGCGGGTACGGGTAGGGTAGGGTAAAAAAGTTTTGCCACGGGTACGGGTAGGGTATGCATTTTGCTGTACCCGCACATCTCTAATATAGACCCCATCTTAATAAAACGATAAACGTTTACCCATTTAGTATGTTGCCTGTCAAGCGAGGTTCCCTTAATTAAAGGTGGGCAAAATATTATTTATCGTGCTTATGAAGCTAATTTCGCGATAGGCCTAATCGTCTAATTTCCAATTATAACATCTCTACCCAACGACGCCAATTCAAGGTTCGGGGTCAATTCATCGCACGCCAATTGATCGTGTCAAATTGGTCGCGCAAAATTGATCGCACGCCAATTGATCGCAATATCACCGAACGGATCTTCGCACTAAAAATGCCTTCTGAGACTTCAGTAGATCGACATCTTAAGTCCTACTAGAGCAGCGGTTCTCAACCTGTGGGTCGCGACCCCCAGGGGGGGGTCCAATGACGATTTACCAGGGGTTGCCCGAGACCTTCAGAAATATAGGGTTGTCTCTTGTATTGTTATTGCACAAAATTTACTCATTGGTAGTTACTAGTTGTTTTACTATAATTGTCATTCATGAGGATAGACATTGGAGACAATTGAATAATAATGATTTCGAACATTTAAATTATTCTTTTTTAGCAGTTTGCATTATGAACGAAAATAATTTTCGGTTGGGGGTCGCCATATCATGGGGAATTGAATTAAAAGGGTCGCGACACTATAAAGGTTGAGAACAGCTGTACTAGAGGTTTAGTAGGGACTGCCCTGTGGGAGAATTGGCCGCAAAAGCAACCGAAAAATTATAAGTTAATACTAGATAAAAATCTTTAAATTTGGTGTAAATGTTCAAAGTAAGTAGCAGCGATCTTAATTAAAACTTCTATAGCACCACAGTTGAAGCGGGGATCCAGCAAAGCAGACTATGAAACAATAAACGCATAAAGGGACTTAATGATTTAACTACAGCTTTCATAGTATAGTAGTATTTTATCGCTGATGCGATCAATTGGCGTGCCATCAATTGGCGTGCGATGAATTGACCCGACACCCAATTCAAACTTTTTGTGATAACCCAGCAACAGATAGATCGAGTTGCTGGTAATATTTGCAGTGGTGGCTCCACATGGGGGACCGGAGGTCGTGCTGCCCCCATATTGAATGCCTGGACCTCCAGTGGCCTCCCTGTTGGGACCCTATGCAGAGACGTCAGTCCACTGTTTTTCAGGGTGGTAAGACACTTTAGATCTCACAAGTTTGCGAAAAGTTGACGACCTTTTTTGCTAAATTTACATTTAAAAACTAAATAACACAAATATTGGCGATAAAACTGTTGTCCCTAAAAGTCAGGGAAGAGGGGGCAACGGCACCCTGCCCTACCCCAAATGACGTTCCTGACCCTATGCTTACTACTACAGTGTACATACCTATCAAAAAATGATTGACCCGCCCTGTGCTTAGAAGTTGCCACCCCAACAGCCCCATTTGTCAAATCCTGGAGCCGCCACTGGGCGTTTACAATGGTATTCTTGTCCAGTTCGCTTTGTCTCTTTTAGTAGCCGGATTCAACTTAAGTTATTCGGTCTTGAATTTAGACAAAACGTAGTAAGCTTAATCAATTTTTGGTTGCGCTACGGCGAAGAGTTTCTGTCTACGTTCGCCAGGGGGCGAAATTGATGACTAATCGTATTTTTACCACAGAGTGGCCAAAAAAAGTAAAAAAGTAAAGTCCTTCCCGAGCACTCAAGGCTAACCTCAATGCTCATAGGGCGGCGCTGATCTCCGTTACCAAGGCCCTCAGCCAGGCGACTGGTGCAAGGTTACATGATTCGGGGCCAGTGTTCTTATGCAACGCGCCTGTTTACTTCGCGGATTAATCCGCTACTCATTTGCCATCGCCATCTGGCGAAAGAAGGCTGAGTCGACCTTAGGGCTCCCGCGGGAGTTGAACCCGCGACCTTCTGCTCCATTGTCCAACGCTGTTACCACTCAACTAACTTCCCGCCCCAGAGTGGCCAAAAGCTGCAATAAAACTAAAATTATCGATTATGTCAACAATCACCCCTAACCCCCAAGATAAAATAAGATGAAATTTTCTCAAGGGGCGGAAGCGGTGGTTTCACATGGGGGCCCGTGGGCCCGTGCCCCTATTGAATGCCTGGCCCCTCTGTTGGGACCCTATAGGCCCAGTATAGGGCATACCGGTAGGCCCTACTTACTACTACATACCTATCAACAAATGGTTGCCCCAAGCTTAGAAGTTGCCACCTCAACGGCTCCTCTGAGCCTCCTCACTTGCCAAATCCTAGAGCCGCCGCTGAGAGGTGGCCACCCCTTAACCTTTCCCCTCGTGAGTACAATAGCGAATGGTCGGAATATAGGCCTACTGCACTCCAGACAATTTTTGCACCCCCTCCCCCAGTGAGATAGTCTTCAACTGAAATATTTATTACAATTGAAACACTGAAAGTATAACTGATGAGCAAATATACAAATCAATTCGAAGTCGGCGTCAAAGCAATGTACTGTGTCGTTGAAAACATTATCAGTTTTACCGGTACTGGATCAAGTTCAACACAAATAACTCAAGTCTATTAATTACTACAGAAGGATTCATTTTAAAACGAGCGAAATTTACCAGAGCAAATGAGCAGGAAAGTTGAATTCTTTCAAATTAAGTTTATACTGAGTTAAGGCCATACAAAAATTTACTGGAGTTAGGGCAGTATTGGAGTTATGCAATTTGAGCTGGGGAGGGTTGGGGACTGAAATTCAATGAATGACAGAAACTGCATGTACCCAATATGCGATTTTTGAGAGGGTTGCAAAGTTAGCTGTGGGGTTCAACCCCTCCCCAACCCTCCCGGCAGCTCCAACACTGACTTAGGGTCAGTGTTGGGTAGTAACAAATTACAAGTAACAAAATTACTGTAACAATTACTTATATATATATATATATATATAGATATATATACTCAGGGCTGGATTAAGGTCCGAGTGGGCCGGGGGGCTGAGAAAAAAAGGCCTTCGCCTATACTGAAAATCTCTGACAAGCAAAAAACGGTTATCTCCATTCCAAATCGTTCTGACAAGCAAAAAAAGGTTATCTCGAAAATCGGTGGGCCTATTTTTATGATGGGCCGGGGGCTACAGCCCCTCAGGCCCCGCCTTAATATGGCCCTGACTGTGATGTTTGCATAAACTATTTACAGAGAAAACGCACCCGACTTCCACTTTGAGCGACAGGCATTACTAAGAGCAAATAGGAAATTTCTTCTGACTAATTAAAATTGACATCATTTTTGCTGTATGCTTACTTTGTTCCGGTGTCTGTTACATGAGAAATAGTATTTTAATGATTCGGCAATTGACGAATTAATGATTGATTGATATGAGACATGAGTCATGAGACATGAGTCATATGACATTGACATGTTATGTTAACTATGTGCTGCAGGTGTGGCCTTTAGCTGTACAAACTAAAACTGTTGTTGTCATTACTTCGTATTGACATTGGAATATGATAATTTCAATTAATTTGATTAATACCATGCATGACAGCTAATTTAGTATTGGAAATACTGTTCCAGTAGTCATCTGTATCAGTGGTTCTCAGACCCCTTTGCCTCGCGGACCACTTTTAAAGGTCAACCATTTATCGGAGAGCGCCAGAAAATTGAGGAAAATCATGACAAGAAAAAATTGCCTTTGCGTGTGATCTTCGTTCCTCCCCAGTGCCCCGACAAGCAAAAAAAGGTAGTCGCCTTACTTAATTGTGCTGCTTGCTCTAAAAAAAGTTGGGTCCGGGCACCCACGGGAGGTTTTAACCCTCAAACTCCCTTGGCAGGCTTGGCTACGCCAATGACATGGAAATATATGTCTAATTTTTATTAACGATTTTTAAGAATTAGCCGCGGACCACTAGACACCCTCTCGCGGACCACTTTTGGTCCGCCGACCACGAGTTGAGAACCATCGATCTGTATAAACCGTGTAAATTGTTCGTGATATCAATTAAAAACGATTATAGGCGGTTGTAAAAAAAAGTAATTTTGTTACTTATATGACTGTAACAGTAACAGTAACATGTTACATTTGAAATTTTGTAACAGGTAACAGTAACAAATTACATTTTGAACCGAGTAACAAGTGACAGTAACTAATTACTTTGCAAAAGTAACATACCCAACACTGGTTAGGGTTAGTAATAATTAATAGCCGTTAGACGAAAAGCACTGTAGGCCTACAGTATAAACGCCCAAAGGCTAACATCACCAAGACTACGAAACTAAAAGCGACTTCAAAGATAGATTGACTGATTGCCAATTACATGTAGGTAAAACTGCAATCAATATTATATACTGCGACCGAATACAGATGCTTTTAAAAATATAACCATTCTTAGTGCCGTAATGAGCTAAATATGGATATAACGTTATAACAGCCTATTGTATAATAATTATTTGACTGAGAAATTTCGCTTAATTCTGGCGGTATAGCGCTGTCTTTTAACTACGACTTCTTGTCCTATTCGATTTGTTCAGGTGATGACCTAGATTTCGTCTTCCCACCGGTCTAGCAGGGTGTGACCGAGCAATGAGCAGTAAAATCGTCTCTCTAGAGCGGTTAGCTATTGCATGCAAGCGAATGCCTTTACAGCCTACCGGGCGCAAAAATTTGACCTGTCAATCGAGCGCAACAGAGACCCACCCACCGGCCGTCTGCCTCTATAACCAACACACAGCGCCTGCCTGTGTGAGGAGCGGATTCTGTGCGGCCAGCAGTAGACTTGTTGCGCTGGGTTTTATTACCAGAGAGAGCGTGTTTACAACGGTGTTCCGAGGCGTATGGTAGGCCGTTCTCTGGTTTCTCTTGCTAATTTTCAATTAATTATTTGTCGGAAACGTTGTTACTTGTCGTGCTCTGCTGCCTGCCACTAGTGTGTTCAATTTATCGGTCAGTGATTTTCAGTACTGAGAGTCTACATACGTGTAGAAATTAGAATGATTTCGGTATTTGTACAAGCGATCAGGAGGCCGGGCCGTCAGCGATATAATTTGCAGAGAGACCAGCGAAGGCGCCTCCTCGTCCGCATGACGTTTGATTTTCGATTCGGAAGATTCACACAGCTCTGCGTCCAAAGCTGGTCTTTTTCGCTTATCAGGTGCTGCTTATTAGTATGCGCCTGTTTACTTGTTTACTGCGTACTCGAGTCTTGGAGAATTCTAAGCTCGCGCGCAGTAACACGGGCGCTTTGCCCGATTTAAAGTGGCTTCGGAGGCATTATACTGCCTGTGTGAATTTCTGACTGTGAAAGCCACTAGGGGGAGCTAACGGGGCTTGAACCCGCTCCTTTAGCCTGCCTCTTCAGCGCGAAACCCACTCTACCATCTTCCTCCCCCTTCTTCCGCGCTTTTTCTTACAGTCTCTTAGCCAGGGATTTAGAAATGATGGCATTGGTTTGGCTAAACACCATCGCACTGAACAACGTAATGTAAGAGTAAACAGAATGTTGCTGATTACATTTAATGGGGGTCGACAAATTTGCGTGGGCTCAACCGATGCCTAAAGTAGCCGTAGACTATAATGTATTATAGCGATGAAATTGTAACCCTTTAGTGATGCTGCTGCTGGTTATGACGATGATGATGATGATAATGATGATGATGATGATGATGATAATCTATCTATCTCGCGAATGCTTTTGCCGCAACTGAATCAAGCCAAGTTGTTGTTGATGATGATGCTGTTGTTGTTATGTTGCTGTTGATGATGTTGTTGACGTTGTAGTTGTTGTTGATGATGACGTTGAGGATGATGATAATGATGATGATGATTGTTGTGACGACGACGATGAGATGATGACGAGTACAGTCTGATTAAGTTTCGTATCGTAGGTGCATTGATTAATTACTAAGCTGAATTTTGTAGGAAATAATAATAATAATAATAATAATAATAATAATAATAATAATAATAATAATAATAATAATAATGCAATTTTACAACACCGTTTCTAGTACCCTTATGCATCAATCGATGGTACTGCAATTCGTAGCCGTAAAAGACCAGGTCAATATAGAATAGATTGGAAATAGTTTTGAAAGTCAGCTGCATCAGCACCCGTCTGATTTGCCCGCATCCAATATGGCTGCAAAGGCTTCTGTGCATCGAGAAACAAGTGCATCTCGAAGATACGGTGATGACGAGGGAGAGAGCGGGGGAGGGAACAGGTAAATACCTTGCCTCTTCAGAGCTTCGGCCTCGGCGGTTACCTATTTGTCGGGATTGTATGAGAGCTGTTTTCGAGAAAGACGATTGAAGCCACCGCAAAGATGGAAACAGATGCACGAGTGGCAGTCATAGGTATCCGTATATGATTATACATACACCATGGCACACAAACACACACACACAAACACACACACAGTGATATGATATCCGTTTTAAGCGTTTGGCACCGATAGCGCTTAACTGCTAATGCTAATTCACAACGAACCTGGTGGCAGCTTGCGTATGTCTGTTTGTGAGCCTTTGTCTGTCTTTCTGTGTCTCTCTATCTGCATCTCTCTCTCTCTCTCTCTCTCTCTCTCTCTCTCTCTCTCTCTGTGACGCTCGCTCTCATACATTTTTTGAAATAGTTGTGACCAAACGACCAAACTTAAGAACGATACATTCACTAAATATAATACAAAGTATACGTTTTTAAGTTGGACGCATGGCATGTCTTATTTATTCAGTATCTTCACTGGCCATTCACACCCTATTGGCGGGCCGGATCTGGCCCGCGGGCTTCCGTTTGAACATCTCTGATCCGCAGCAAACCCTGGCCGAGTATATGAGTATATCAATAATTTTCATATTCGTTCAGGCGCACGTCTGTAGATGTGTTTTGTTTGCTCAGCTGATTTGCCGACGCACTGAGTAAGAAATCGATTTGAATTTTGATGCAAGGGGCTGAGTTGTGGGGTTAGAGTGGAGGGGCAATCGGTGGTTAGAAATGTAATTGCTCTTAGAGGGCAAAGCTGTAGTGCTGTAAGACTACCGAGGCTGAGAGTTATAAACAGTGGCGGCTCCAGGATTTAGCAAGTGTGTGGGGGGGACTTTCGGTGACAACTTCTAGGCATGGGCCAACTATTTTTCATAATCCTGGACCAGCCTAGTTGCTTAGAATAGTGTTTACTAAAGTATGGGGGGACCGTTTGGAGGGAGGCATTCAAGGGAGGGTTTTGTAGTTTATGATTATCACTTTACTCGAATAAGACTCCGGACAACAGAATTAATTGTTCATTTTTTTCTGTAACACCCCAGTTTGCACGTATGGAACTTTAAATGGAACTTTAAACTGAATTACTTTAAACTTGTGCATTTTCATGTCTAAATAGGGGTTTTAACTATGGCCAGCGAAAGGAAATTGACATAAAATTTGGTCCACCATTGTCCCAAGTCCCAACTTACGTACGCTAAATTTGGGGATTTTTTCGCTGCCGTCTTCTAAGTAAGTAAGTAAGAGCATGGTTTCGATACTTTACGTTCGAAGTGGGATGTGTGTATATTGGTCCTTGTTGGAGAGGCTGAGACTGTATGTTTGTGGCAGACATTTTACTTTCTGTTGTTGATTAGCTGCCGGTAGATAACTTTTACCCTTAGGAGGTTTCGTTGTTTTGGCTCTGGAATCTGATGCTGCGTGGATGGACTAAATGTTCGTCTGAAGTGAGTTAACTCGATGAGTCACAGACAAGACTTGCTGTGGGGGGGAGACAGAAACAGACAGACAGACAGACAGACAGATAGATAGATAGATAGATAGATAGATAGATAGATAGATAGATAGATAGATAGATAGATAGATAGATAGATAGATAGATAGATAGATAGATAGATAGATAGATAGATAGATAGATAGATAGATAGAGACGGGAAAGACAGAAAGAGAGAGACAGACAGACGGAATTCAGAGAGATGTCGATATCTTGGTTTTAGAATTGGACCCAGAGAAGGTTCTGAGGCGATGTTGAGGACAGAAGGTTAAAGGTCATGACCTGGAAATTTCTTCATAAATGGTATCAGCAACAGGCGATCATTGGTCACTGGTTAGAAACATCACACGAGTTTCGTTTGCATCTAACCCGTGATGTACTGTGTGCTTATGTGAGTGAGTGTGTGTGTGCGCGCGTGTGCGTGTGATGATAATACTGTATATGTAAATGGTACAGAATCATAATTATTTATTATTATTATTATTATTATTATTATTATTATTATTATTATTATTATTATTATTATTATTATTATTATTATTATTATTATTATCATCGTATGCTTCAAGTGCTGAAAGAAGTCAGCCATTTGAGTGCGACATCATTAGCTGAGTGTAATGTCTGAAGACCGCCATCCTAGAGTCTTGTCTTGTTATAGGACAAGAGTCAACTATGTGATTCATTAAAATCATAATGATGTTAACGACTACGACGATCAGACCCGCCCGAAGTGGGGGTGCAGGGGCGCAGCTGCACCCCCTGGAAAAATGTAGGGGTGCAATGGTCTGAACCCCCTCTGCACTCCCTGTATCCTGAAATACAGGGGGTGCAGAGGGGGTGCAGAGGACCTTTTTTTGATTGTCAAGCTTTTTTTGAGGTAAAATTGAGCGTTGATGACCTTTGTTTTTGCTTATCAAGGATTTGAAAGAGAAAAATGTAACTTCGGAAAAATCTGCACCCCCTGACCGAAATTCGTTTCGACGGCCCTGACGACGGTGATTATGATAAGTCGCTTTTAGTCGCACAGCATGTCTCTTTTTAAAATGCGCTTCATCAGTCGGTAAATTGACCTGGTAATATGGCAACCAAGCGAGAATAATTAAGAATAATTACAGTACAAATTTGACAGTTCTCTGTTATAAGCTATAACAGTGTAGCCAAATCGCACGGGGTAGAGCGCTTTTGCAGACTACACAACAGTAATATATCACGCCGACAGGATGTGCTTTTTAGGCAGTTACTGCATCCGATGTTTTTTGCTAGTTTTTCCGGTCTGTGTATGTCAATTTCTACCAGTCAGAGACTGTTTAGACTGTCAATCTGGTGCCAGAGTTAGGTTTCCTAAACACGAACTAGGGACGGCAGAGGCTTCGTCTGCGATTAATTTCAAGGAGGCAACGAGGCTATAAAGCATTTGGCTTTTCCGAATTTGTCTAGCTAGCTTATCGGTTCCGTATTATTATTAGTTCCAGTGGTGTAGCCATGGGGGCGTGGGGGTTAAACCCTCCCTTGGCTGCCGAAAACAAAATATTTTAATGAGTTTCTACGCATTTTAAATTTTTTGACGCGACTTTGGGGTCAAACCCCCTTTTTGGTATAGAATGTAACGATTTAAGAGGTGAGGACCTTTTTTGCCTGTCAGGAAAAAATAGACGAGATAACCTTTTTTTGCTTGTCAAGATTTTTCCAAAGTTGGTCACAGTCATAACCAAAAACCAAAACTCCCCTTCCGGAAATCCTGGCTACGCCACTGTGTAGGTCTATGTAACTTGTTTCCAATTGTTTCAATATGTCGATCAAAGTAGCGCTCCATAAGCAGGTATGATCTATGGATTCTAGACTCTAGAGCAATGGTTCTCAGACCCTTTTGCCAAGTTTGCTGCACGGCCCACATTTGACATTCAAAATTTTTTGCAATCCATGTGTTAAATTAAGCTGTCAGTTGGCACACCAGGGAAAAAGTATACAGGCAAAAAGGTAGTTAAATAAGTTCTTATCATTCACCTACATCAAACCTATCCCTTTCCCGAACAATTTCTCAAAGGTTATTGCACAAATCTGACGACTAAGGGGGCCGGCCTTCCTGTGGTTTCTTCTTCTTCAGGTGCATGCTCTGTCCAAAGACAGGTTCCATACTCCAGCGTCGCCACTCCCCTCTATCTTGAGCTTTTATCTTCAGGGCTGAATACTTGTTTTTCCTCGTAGTGTCGAACATCCACTCCAGCATCGATGTTCTTGGTCGCCCTTTCTGTGCTTTCCCATTCATCTTTCCTTCTAGTACTTCTCTTAGTAGGTTTGATTCTTCTCTCAGAACATGACCTACCACTTCTTTTGTCTTGTACGTATAGTGTTAATTAGGCTTTTCTTCTCTTCTACCCTCTCCAAGACTTCTTCGTTTGTTATTTTTTCCGTCCAGCTAATTTTTTCCATTCTTCGCCAGATCCACATTTCGAATGCCTCTAATCTCTTTATGTCTTCCTTTCTGAGAGTCCAAGTTTCTGATCCATAGAGTGTCACTGGCCAGATCAGTGTTTTGGCCAATCGTTTTTTCAGATTTCGGTTAAAATTTCTTCTCAGTAGTTCTCTTCTGTTCGTAAAGGCTTCTTTCCCCATGGCAATTTTTCTCCTTATTTCTTTATGACACTTTGCGTTTTCAGCAAGCAGGCTCCCAAGATAGCAGAATTCTTCTACCTGTTCTATTTCCACTCCATCAATGATTATTTTCATTTATCCACCGTGTCTGCTGATTTTCATTGCCTTCCTGTGGCTATGCATGACTAATGTCAATAAACTAATAAAATGCGTAAAAATTTTGATTATTTTAATTCGATTTATTAACTTCTCTTTTGTCTTTGATGCTTCGGTGCGGTCCACAGGGCTCCCTCTCGCGGCCCACAGATTGAGAACCACTGCTCTAGTCTAGAGGGCATACGATGGTTCTAGAAGGGTTGTCAAAAAGCGTTGACCTCTTGTGACTTAATGGCTGTTTACATCATGAGAAGGAAGTTGTATAGTGACGTCCTTGGCATTTAATTGAATGCGATGGTAATGCTCATGGCGCCAAGCGGGCCTCTAACGTAGACTGGCGTCGTCGTCGTCGTCCTCTTGTTTTTTCTCTCCGACCGTTTTCTCTGGTCTCTTTTCTCTTGAGCTACTCTGGCTCTGACATTTCAAAGCTATTGCAATTCTTTCTTTCATCTACTTAGTTTTCTGCCGCTCTAGGATTGTTTGCACTTAGCTGACGTCATCGTGGCACTAGAGAGAGTGAGTGAGTGAGTTAGAGAGAGAGAGAGAGAGAGAGAGAGAGAGAGAGAGAGAGAGAGAGAGAGAGAGAGAGAGAGAGAGAGATCACGCCGCGGTGACGTCATCGCTAGAGACAGATTACAGTACGTTTAGATGACGTCACCGCTATGGTACTTCACGAAATTCTTCCAATTCGATGGCGAAATCACATTTATAATTATAAATTTCCTAAATTTCCCCAGTTGGGTTTAACAGTACTAATATACACGTGTATTAGCAATAATTATGTAATTTAGTCTCCACGTCGATAATTTATTACAAGTCTTAGGTGGTCCATTATTTAGACCAAAGTAGAATATAGGCTATAAACGCTATTTTTTTATTCTTAGTTGGGATGGTATTCGTACGAAAGCAGGAAAGAATTCTTGTTCAACAGTTTTCAATAACATCTAGCCTATACGGCTTCATCAATTATGCCCTGAGGCTCGGTGACTTAAGTCACGTGACACAAAAATGCCATGCGGCCCGAGTGCATTTGACCATGTGGCCTACACGTTTTCATTTATCATTTTTCTATCGAGCCGCCGCAGCCTTTCTAGGGCCTATAGGCCTACAATCGATTTTTCGTAGAATTCGTTATGAGTGCATCATATTGTCAATTGTCTATCCAACCAATGAAAATCTCTAGTACGTTACGTATAACGGTCACGCCATATGTATATACTGACAACAGTGGTAACATGTATATACAAATTAAAAATGGCAGTGGTGGCAAATATATATATATATATATATATATATATATATATATATATATATATATATATATATATATATATAAGCTTATGGCAGATTCTTCTATACGAATGCAGTGTTTATTCTAGCCACCTTGACATTGGGGGTGAAATGTTTGGGGACAAGGTCTGAGTCTCCACGCTTTTTTTGTTGGGGAATTTCCATCCCAGCCAACATATAAAAAAATTTGGGGAGGGGAATTTTAAAACTTGGAGGGATTCCCCCCAGAGAAGACCTAGAATAAACACTGTACGAGTGTAATAGCATCACAAAGATTTTGGCATGGGCGTAGCCACGGGGAAAGGCCCAGTATTCTGGCTGGGACCGATCGTGAGATTTGCACAAAACCGTTGAGAAATTGGGGGTTGGGGGGGGGGTTAGATAGGTAGCATGAGCTACGAGGATACGTGAATGTGCAAAAAACAACTGGACGAGCTATATTTTGCCTCGTCGTCGGGGACCTTTTTTACCCGAAAATGTCGGTGTGCCCCCCCGTTTTTGTGAACCCTGGTTACGCCACTGGATTTCAGTATTCTGAATGACTATTGATTTCAGACTGGATAACGAAAGAAAAGATGCCAATGTAAGAGCAGTGTTTATTCTAGGCCTGTTTTGGGGGATCCCCCCAAGTTTGAAAATCCCCTCAAAAAATGTCTATATGTTGCATTGGGGGATGGAAATTTCCCCCCAAAAGGGTGACGTAAAGGGTTTTTTATATTTGGAAGAAGGATAAAAGGAAAGATAAGGAAGGATATGATGACCTTGTTTGCTTGTCGCCACGCCCGAGAGAGCACTTAACAACAGGATGACCTTTTTTGCTCGTCAAGGTTTTTGGCCAGAAAAAACATCTCCCCCAAGCATGTAAAACTCCTTCCCCCAATGTCAAGGTGGCTAGAATAGACACTGTTGAAGAGTATAGCTATTTAAGTGTGGGCCTGTGCATAGGCTGGCGGAATGCGACTTTGGAGCATTGTACCGTGTCTTCGGTAGTTAAGTTTGTGGTCAGGTTTATGTATTTCGGTGTCTGCTTGTGGATTACCAATGTAAATGGACTCCTTTTTTAATGTAGACATTTTCGTTTGCGCGCTTTTCTTCTCGAATTAAAGTGACGTTCACACTTGTGTGAATTTCGTCCCGTTCGCCGAAATCCAGACTAAAAAATCGCACATAACTGCATCGGTTGCAATCTGTTTGCTTGTTTGTGACTGGTTCAAATTGCATTGAGTGCGACGCGGCACGTTCTAAACTATAAAGGAAGACAATGGTATTTATTCCCTATCGGGTTAGGATTAGGGCCCCGGCCCATTTCCCGGTAAGCCGCTACCCCTCTCCAATTTTAGCGTAAAATGGCAGTTTATATTTAGCCTAGTGGGGCGCCTCATTTGCTGGAAGCCATAGCAGAGTTCGAAATAGATTTCTTTTTGGTTGCCTGCATGTGTTTTCACTGTGAGCTGGCTCGCCTGCTGGTCACCAGATGGCCGGCGTTAAAGGCGTGGGGGGTATGTTTGGTATCCTCTAGATCTTCATCTGGTTCCCGGTCCTTCTATTTCCGTTTAAATGCGCTGGTGTGGTGCCGATCATCGGAGTAGACTTAATGTAACGGCTGTCGTCACTCGCCAGGTGGAGTCTTGTTCCAAAGACGCTATAACTTTCCGCTGCCTCGAGGGCGCCTCCGTTGCCATGGGAACGCTCGTCTGCGGAGCTGAGAGTGCCGTGTTTTGTACGGCGGTTCAAGTTTTTTTTCGTACAGCGTTCGCTTCTGTATTTGTACAGAATTTATTAAGTCTTTCGTCAAGATATCAGAGTTCTGTGATCATGGCCGCAGGCACTACGATTATTTTATCC
>CM030832.1:35497195-35554695 GCA_018105865.1 Metaphire vulgaris | reverse complement strand
TTCCGCCTTTCGTCATGCAGGAGGGACTGACGCCGATGGAGAACTTCCAGGCGTTCCAGGAGAACTTTCGCAGACAGTTCGAAAACACCAGCGTGGAAAAGAAGGACGGAGCGGTGGAACGGGAAGAGCAGGAGGTGGAGAAGAAGGGGGGATCATCGACGTCGAGTCACCCGGGCCAACGACTCTTCTCCAAGGACGAACAGACCTTCAGCGACGTGGGACCGGACGGCCAAAAGCGAGACGGCAAAGTCGTCCATACGTACGAGGTCGTGACCACCGCCACCACCGCGGATGGGGATCTGTCTCCGCCGACGGGGGACGAGGGACCGTCTTCCATCAAGGAGATTTCCATCACTCCAGTGGGGCCGGTCCGGTCGCAATTGACGGCGGCAGCGATCCTGTCTCCCCCCGCGGAGCGGAGAAGATACAACGACGGCGCCGTGGTCAATGCAAGAGGGACGAGTCCATTTGGCGGCGGCGGGGATGATCACAGGTCCGTCAAGATCATCCGGGAAACGGGATCGACTCCGGCGCTAAGCCAGAAGAAGACGGTCGAAATCGTTCGCGAACACCGCGGGGCGACTGGCGGAAGAAGCCCAGTCGCCGTCCGGCGTACGGTCGCGGAAGAGTCGTCGTTCGCTTCGCCGAAGTCGGAAGAACGAAGAGGCGTCCGCACTTCCGGCGGCGGTGACGTCAGCATCTTCGATCAGACCGGAAGTCTGTTCAAACAGCTCAGTCCTCGGCCGCGCGCCGAACGAGAGCGCGAATTCGCGTCGCCAAGAGACACGCGTCAATGGTCACGTGACCAAGGTGGCGGAGGCGGAGACGGAGGAGGGGGTTATACGGGCAGAACTGCTGCTGCTGCCACCACTACGGCGACCAGGACTTGGACGGACGGATCGGCGGAGCAGCCGCAGGGCGCCCGCAGGAAGGTCGTCATAGTCCGAGAGATGGACACTGCAGCCGGTGGTGGAGCGACCGACGGGGGAGACGGTGAAGGGCAGCACTCTGCCATCAGCAGCAGCAGCAGCAAAAAGACGGTTGAGATCGTGCGGGAGGGTGTTGGTGAACCGGCTGGGCATCACCCTTCGAGCATCGTATTTCGAGAACCGGACGGAAAGGCGAATCAGTCCGGTACCCGGACGACAGTAAAGATTGTCCGTGAGACCGGAGACGCTTCAGGCACCGACAGGACCGTGAAAACACCGTGGGAAACCGATTCCGAGATTTCGTCGTTAGAGGGCGCCACTTCATTCGGAGGCAGGGTCCTTTTCGCTTCTTCGAAAGGAAAGGAGAATCCGGATAGAGTACACCTTTCATCATCACCATCATCATCATTATCAGGATCCGCAACGAAGCAGTCCAGCCGCATCGGAGGAGACAAGGACACGTCCGCAGAACAGTGGGAAGTGCAGGTGGCCGTAAAGGACTAAACCGGAAGTGGACGTACATCGAATGCGCATGCGCAATTACAGAGTTTCACAAACTACTTCGAATCCAGCGTTTACTTACTAACTAATTTTCTATGAACCTAGAGAGAAAAAGAAGCCACGAGAATGTTTCAGAGCTAGTTGTCTTATAGTTTAGTATAGTCTTGAAATACGACATCACTTCAACAAAGGTTTCATTACATATGCGAAGTAATAATGCCGCTATTCTATTTAATGATACAAAGCATTGTCTACCACGCATAGGCTTTAGGTCTTAGGCCGCCATTTTGAGTAATTATTTATTTCTTCTCTGTTCGATAATTATGATCACGCGATGACGTTTGCCTTCGTCATAAAGCATAGATGTGTGCAACCAATAAATCACTTGAGCTGTAACAGACATTTATGTAGCGCTATATAAATCTAAAAGCTAATTGCTTTTTAAAGAAAAAATTTGTATCCGCAGTGATACGGTGTTAATTTTACGCCTCTCTCTCTCTCTCTCTCTCTCTCTCTCTCTCTCTATCTATCTATCTATCTATCTATCTATCTATCTATCTCAGCGAGGACTGGAGGAACCTCAAATCAAATGCCTAAACAATTTTGGTCGATATTTTAATCGCATCT
Source organism: Metaphire vulgaris (assembly GCA_018105865.1). Lineage (NCBI taxonomy): Eukaryota > Metazoa > Annelida > Clitellata > Crassiclitellata > Megascolecidae > Metaphire > Metaphire vulgaris. Next base: position 35,552,638 of record CM030832.1, on the reverse strand, counting down.
TCAACTGTGGAGCACCTTTTCAAACTGCGTTCAGTGCATACAGCATGAGAGGAATTGGACGAGAAGATATTGTAAACGACTTTAGATAATTCAGTGATAGTTTCCGGGGGAAATTGCCCGTCCCCGGAAATTTCAAATTCCCGGAAATTTTGGAACACTACATGGACTAACAGCGGCCTCTATTCTATTCCCCGGCTTTTTCAAGTCCAGGAGTCTAGATTAAACACTGAACCATAGTACTTAGGATCAGGGATGTAGTCCTCGAGACCGCGGTCTTGGTCTCGAGACCGCTCGAGACCGATTTTTGTGGTCTTGGTCTTGTCTTGGTCTCGACTGCTAAGGTCTTGGTCTTGGTCTTGGTCTCGGTAATGGCGGTCTTGGTCTCGGTCTCGGTCTTGAAGAATTGGTCTTAGAAATTTTTCGAGACCACTATATTATTATAAATATGGTACGTAACAACTGGGCGACGAACGACGGATACGATCGAGTATAGGTTGGAGGGAGGGTCTCAGGGAAGGGGGTGGGCAGGGGCGTTGTAGGAGGTGTGAGGGATGGGTGTGCGAGAAGGGAAGAGGAGGGCTAAGAGGAGGGGAGGATGGGTGGGTAAGAAGAATGGAAATGTAGGTAAGTTGTAATAGTCTAGAATAAGTCTATCAATAAAACGATACAGCAAAGCAGTTGTCAATCATCATGGATTAGAAACATGTTAGCAAACATCGCTCAGCCGTAGATCGCCTTTGAACTAAAACATTTGTCACCCCCTCCTTAGAAAGCAACTAAAGAATTTACGGATTTATATTGTAGGCCTATGTACATTTTCTCCTTGACTGTCCGAAACATACTCCGGTTACATTTACCCCCTCCCACCACCCTTCCCTTTATAAAGTGGGCATTGGCCGTTGACCTGCAGTAGCCAATCTCAAAGATCTGCCAACCATCATGGAGCTCTCCTTTGAACTCAACTTCAAACATTTCCCAGCCCTCTTAACTTTATAGACTTGTATCCAACGTAAGGTTTTGTCTGGCTGGATTCGGATCATTTCGGTTCGGCAGCAGTCAAAGCCAATGCTAAGGATTTTATTATGGATTACATAGTCCATGAAGAAAATCTTCCCACTCTAACAACTCCGGAGAATCCGCCTAGACTGGTGATACAGAAGAGTTGAACACGCCATCTGCAAGTATGTGTACAGTAATTGAGTGAGTACATTTTTTTGCATTATGTCATCAGGTGGTCTTGGTCTTGGTCTCGATGGTACTGGTCTTGGTCTTGATCTTGGTCTCGATGGTAGTGGTCTTGGTCTCGGTCTTGGTCTCGATTGGTAGTGGTCTTGGTCTTGGTCTTGGTCTTGATGATTAGTGGTCTTGGTCTTGCTTGGTCTCGGAACTTCTGGTCTTGACTACATCTCTGCTTAGGATACTAGATTGGATGGGCAAAACACAGTGGTTCTCACACAGAACAGACCCTCCCGAACCAATTTAGACCTTGTTATAATATTATAGCAGTGTTACAGTGTATCTCAAAGTGGGCGATATCGCCCCTAGGGGGCGATGGAAACGTCTTGTGGGGCGAAAAGAGGAAAATGGGCGATTTGGAGGCGATTATAGGGAAAAGAGGTGATAACTTGTAAATGGGAAATAAAGGGGCGTGGCGAATTTTTTAGGTCAGCAGCGCTAACAGGCGGCATTTTTGATTGATTTATGATAAATACCAATATATCCTCTAACAATTTAAGGACGAAAATAAATCGCATCGAGCCGTTAAGACCAGAGACCAGGTAAGGTCGCAGCAGAAAGTTAACTTGCAACTGCAAGGGAATGGAGTCAATATGATCAAAGTCAAATCAGTCATCACAGGGTTCATGTCAAAATTAGAGTTGTAGGCCTACAACATGCGACGCAGTGTTCGAGACTCTGTCACTTAGACAAAGATCGAATTTAGATCGAATTCCAATTTACTTCTCAAACCTTGGAAACCTGCATAAGGACATGTCTACTTGATTCAAGGATCTTATTTTGTTACAGATTCCCGATTGGGTCATTAATTAGTCCATTCCTAGACTTCACGAAAGAGGACACAGGCGTAATGAAGGAAGAACTCATTTCAATCCAAAATGATATTGAACTTAGGAAGTTCAGGAAATCATATCAAGATTTCTGGTTGCAGAAAAGAATTTCTGAGCGTTATCCTGCTTTATGGGATAAAGTGCATTTGTATTTCATTGCATTCCCGACATTTTATCAAGTTGAACAAGGCTTCAGTGCAGTCACTCTGCTTCTTTCCAATCAGAGAAATGGACTGAACATTGCTGAACGTGGAGATCTAAGATTATTTCTTAGTGCTTTGCGACCTGATGCTGATAAGTTGATAACTATGCACCAAGCTCACCCATCCCGCTAAATTTAAAATTTAACAAATAATTACAGTACGTAGACATGAGTAAAACGTTTGTACTTTAATTTTAAATTCATACTCAAACTAAACCTTGATGAAATGTGTTTATGCAGTTGGAAATGGTGTGTGACACTATGAGCTTGGCATTTTGGCTTGGGGTACCCAGGGGCGATGGAGACATAGACTGGGAGGAAAGGGGGCGATAGCCCAAAAAGGTTTGAGAAACACTGTATTAGGCCTATAGTATATTACAGTAAGTAAAAATTTCTCATCGGTTTAGCGCGAATCTTGTGCAGAGCCGTAGCTAGAGTATTCGGCGCCAGGGGCAAGGTATAGGCCCACATTTTGCGCTCCCCCTAAATTATGATGACGACATTTTTGCTTCTTATCCGAATTAAATTTTATAGCCTCTAACGGCTTCAAAACCAGTGATGATACATTTTCTACGTGTCTCTATTTTTTATTTTCACATTTTCACGCCGGAGAGGAAAGTGGTATATCACAAAATTAAAAATTTTTAAATAGTGTGTAAAATGCCCCCCCTCCAGACAGCGCCCGCGGCGGCTTGCCCCCTCCTAGCTGCGGCTCTGATCTTGTGACCAGCCTTGACCCGAATAGGGTCGAGTGACCCCTTTGTGTCGCTTCTTGGTCAATCTGGATCAGTGACGTCATTGCAGTGGACATTTCGGGCTCATAGTCTGGGGTAAAACTAGGGTTTAAAATTGGAAATATACCGAAACGCGCGAGTTCTGTTCAACTCGAATGCAGATTCGTTATGGACATCGTATGACCGTAAATTGGTGCCCGCACATTGGGGCAAGAGGGCACTCGCCCCTCTGGAAAATGCAAATACCAATAGTTTCACAGTGAAGTTTGAAAACCATGCTAAAATATTAACCGTGACCATTGTGTTTTGCCCCATGGAAAGGTTTCTGTGGGCGCTCATGATTGGTGACAAAATTAGGCCGATCCCAGGGCAAACAGTTACGCTTATATGACAGGTTTTAAGAACGCCCGAATCAGCAAGAAAAATCTTTAAAAATCACGTCGATATATATTTCACTTCTTTGTAGAAGATAAAATCACAAAAGATCTTACCGAGATATAATTGCACTGGAAATTTTGTTCCAGCCGCCAAGTTTAACAACTATGTCTACAAATACCCATTACCACCACCCCATGACCTCGCAGACACAATTACTTCTCATCGGTTTTGCACAGATCCCACGAACAACTGACAAGACATACGAGTCATAAACAACTGGTCTCTTATTTTTGAAGATGCTGGAGAGATTTGGAACAGGTTAGATCGGCGAGGTTCCGTGGTGTAACGGTTAGCACTCTGGACTCTGAATCCAGCGATCCGAGTTCAAATCTCGGCGGAACCTTGAACTGGAAATTGCGACGCTTCCAGAAGGTTCTTTTGTCGCGTCATTGAATGAAAGTCGGCCTTTCAAAGTCATTTTGGTTTGTTTTCTCCCCAAATTGCAACACAGCCTATTTTTGATTGGCCATTTTGAACGCAACACCAGGATTATTGATTACAATCAACAAAGACGAGTTTTCAAACATCTTGATAACATCTTGAATACATTTCGCATGTTTAGGCCGAATGGACTAAGAATTAGGGACTAAACGCCGATTAGGCAAAATCTACTTTAAAAGAAGAAACGTTTGAATTTAAGTATACAGTAGACTCGCCGACGAATGTCATTTTAAACGCATCTGAAAGTTTCATCGCTTTGTAACTCCGATGACCTCTGCCCTGACATCATTTGATGACCTTGCTTGTCCTGACCTCCGTTATTTTGAAGTGTCATTCTCTGAACAAAATGGCAGAAAAATAAAAGTTGCCATGGAAGCCATACTTAGCCATTTGAGCAGATTATCTGATGCAAGTTTCAACAGATTTCTTGTTCAATAGTTCATGTGCAATATAAATGGCTGCCATGGCAATTCATCCTCATGTTACGTTCTATCTGGAAGCGCCATTGTGTGCTAAAGAATATGTTATTTGAGCGGAGAAAAGCGAGAAGCTAATTGAGACGAATTTCTAGTCGTCTTCTTTCAGGTCGAGGACAAAATTGAAAACCTTTGGAAATTGGAAATTGAGGTTGCTCGAATTAATGAACTCTTTTCAGACGCATTCGTGTCCATTTTGGTCTCAAAAGACTGAGGACTAGAAAAGACAAGCAGAAACGCAGAGAGAGAGAGGGAGACAGAGACAGACAGACAGACAGACAGACAGACAGATAGACAGACAGACAGATAGACCAGGGGCGTAGCGACGGAAGGGGTATATCGGTATACGATATATACCCCCCAATCAGTCTACCTTAAAGTTTTTTATTGATTTACATGTGGCTATATCTAGTTTATATGGTTTATGTGGTTTATAGTTAAGATCCATCCAAAATATGTATACCCTCCCAAATCAAATTCCTGGCTACGCCCCTAAGATAGACAGACAGAGACAGAGACATAGAGAGTGAGAAAGAGAGAGACAGACACAGAAAGACAAAGACAGGCAGAGTGGGAGAGAAGAAAAAGAGACAGAAAATCAGACAAACAGAGAGAGAGAGAGAGACGAGAGAGAGAGAGAGAGACGAGAGAGAGAAAAAGAGAGAGAGAGAGAGAGAGAGAGAGAGCGCAGAGAGACAGACAAACAAACAGAGAGAGACAGACAAACAGAGACAGACAAAGACAAATATAGAAAGGCATGTAGAGTGGCAGGCAGACAATGTAATAACGGAATTAGTGGAAATATACGAAAGACAGGAACACCTTTCCAGCAGATGTGCGGTAGAAAGCGGCCGCTCCTTGTTCTCTTGAAGCAGAATCCCTGGTGACGCCCCCTTTTGACCGGCTCGTTTCTCTTCTTCTTTTTGGGAAGAACGACTTCCGCGTTCAGTCTTCCGTCGCGAACCAACTGCAGCGTATACGAGACAAAACGAATTGTCGGAAAACGCACACAATCAATCATATCTCAAAAGAATACGTCATTCAATCAACGCAGACGACATTTCCATTTGTGTCGGTGTCTGCGTACGTGTGTTTGTACGCGTGCGTGTCTGTCTGTGTGCGTGTGTGCTTGCTTGCCAAAAGTAACGCAATTTCCGCCGCAACGATTGTCACTTTAGAAGATGACGACGACGACGACGACGACGACGACGAAGTAAGCAAGTAAGTAAGTGGTGAATCAGTCGGAGAAACGAGAGAATTAGAGTAAAGCTTAACTGACGGTTGCACTGATGAACAAAGGGTAATTTTCAACGACAGAAACGTTTGACAATACTGAGCTACTACGCTGCAGCTGAGTTCGGAATAAAATAAAACTGTGGAATAAAATAAAATTGAAACATAAAAGAAATTTCGCACATTTTAATATGGGCGTCCGGAGAGGATGCAAGAGGGCGAAATTGCACCCCCTGGAAAAATTGTGGAGTTATGGGAAAAGGTAAACTACTTGTTTCTTTCGTCACAAAACCTAGTTTTGCACCCCTTGGAAAAATTTCTGCGGGCGCCCATGCATTTCAAAGGGTTACCCCTCCTCAGAGACGTCATTTCACTGTTTTTCAAGTGGGGCAAAGGACTTTCGATCTCACAAGTTTGCGAAAAAGTTGACGACCTTTATTTTACCTATTATTTAGCCAATTTACATCTAAAAACTAATTAACAGAAACATTGGCGGACAATTTTTCCCTAAAAATCAGGGGCAACGGCCCCCTCCCCCAAATGACGTCCCTGCCCCTCCTCCGGAGTCCTCTCTCTCTTTCTCTCTCTCTCTCTCTCTCTACACACACACACACACACACACACACACACACACACACACACACACACACACACACACACAAGTTAATAACTTCAGGGACCCCGGACCAGTGTATAATTTGTATACGTTTGCTAAATTCTGACGTCGCCGCATTACCTTAATTAATTGATTAATTTTTCTCCTCGTTGTAAAAAATATAATTTAATGTTGTAATAATTTCTTCTGACATTTTCATGTTGACATCATGGTATTTGTAGAGGGAATGGAACATAATATTTTTTTAAAATCTCTATACTGTCGACTTCTATTTCGCGTCCGTTTTGTAAATTTTTTTGTCTAAAATTGCTTCTCAGCAACAAATCTAACCTCTCTTAACGACAGGTAGACGAGATTGCTAAAATCTGCAGCGGTATCACGTTTCTCCATCGAATTCGAGTCATCAAAGATACCATCAGACTCCTACGCAGATTTTAAAAAACCACAGAGTACGTATGGATAACAAGAGAAGCTCGCAGACAGCGCCATCTTGCATACTATATACGTTACGTGGAAATTCATAAGTAGGCCTACGCACAATGATAAATGTGTTATCACAAAGAGTAGGCTAGTAGCCTAGTACTAAATCCATAGGAATTGCTAATATAATGACGTGTGTATATTTGCATTTTACTAAGATTTTGATCATTATTAAAATAATAATAATAATAATAATAATAATAATAATAATAATAATAATAATACAAAAAATAATAAACAATAACAGGGTTTATGGTAATTCAGTAGGGTCTGTCCTGTGTGAGAACCACTAGTTCCACCCGGCCATTCGTTCACATTATGGTCTTGCTGTGCAATCTCATTCTTTGCCCTCTTGTCCTCTAATAGGTTTGTAGGTAGTTTTGTAGGTATAGGTTTGTAGCTAATAGGTTTTCTTCTTGTCATTGCCTCGACATATAAAAACAACGCTTTGCACTATACAGCAGCATAAATGTCTCATTCGGTTACTCACTGCTTCTACAATACTTTATTCTACAGTCGAATGGCTACAGTATATATATATATATATATATATATATATATATATATATATATATATATATATATATATACTGTACATTTAAATGGAAAACGCTTTGCGAATTGGTTTCCATCTCTGCAAGCGGGCGGAACGAAGTCTTAATGAAAGCAACACCTGCCGATTTCACTGTTTTGTTTAAAATGGCGCTATAAAAATTCTGCCCACGAACTTCCCGACAGACCGTTAACTCGCAAAGACAGACCAGGAGAATTGGGTTTGACGCAAAACACAGCTGCCGTAGGAACAACGGTATCAGTAATTATTACTCGATAATCCTAACAGAAGAGAGATGGGCGCAGTAACTGCAGTCTATTTACATAGCTACCAGTGGCGGTTCCACGTGGGGGATGAGTGGGGATGCATCCCCCACCGGACTTTTTTGCTTGTCAAACTATTTTTGGGTAAAGGTCAAGTAAAATGATGGGGGAAAACTGCGGATGACCTTTTCCCTTGCCAACCTACTTTTCGGTAAGTAAAAGTGTAGTAAAATTCGGAAAAATATTGCCTTTTGCTTGTCAGCCTTTTTCTTTTCCGGCAAAGTTTATTGATTTTTTCCTTCGCTTTTCATGTCCCCCCACCAACTTCCTATGAATTCATTCCATCTCCCATCAAGAATTATGGAACCGCCACTGATAGCTGATGGCCCCGTGGGTCAGTGGCGCAACCAGGGTTCCGAAATAGAGGGGGCAGACATTTTCGGGCAAAATAGTCTCTGACGAGCGGGAAAAGGTTATCAGGAGTACTCAGCGCATTTACCTATTTTATGCGATCCCTATTCTACCCACCTCTAAAACTTCCCAACGGTTTTGCGCAAGTCCCACGACCGGTCCTAGACAGAATAGAGGGCCCAGCCACCAGTGCTCCCCCCACTGGCTGTTTCAACGCGGTGGGTAGTGCGTGATTTTTTTGGTGGTGGGGGGGGGTAACCTAGGGATTTAATTTTTAAATTTTTTTGTCTCGATTGGCGAGAATATAACGATTAACGGCAAGCGCATTGCTAAAATGGCGCTATAGAAGTTCCTTAGGTCGTTGCGTTTGGAGTTGGCTTAAACTGATACGCATGCAGCCAAGACGTTCCTTTCTAATAATAATTATTATTATTATCCCACCCCCGAAAGTTCAAGCGAGCTTTGCAAGCTTCAATAGAGCCCCCCGTAACCCCAATAGAGCCCCACAAGCCCCAAATTAGCCCCTCGTAGCTCCAATAGAGCACCCGCAAGCCCCAAAGGAGCATGCCCACTCGAAATTATCGTCGATTCTTTTTACCTGAGGTATTTCAGCATCATCGCCGAACGAAAGGCCTGCAGCAGCAGCGGCGGCGGCTGGCAAGACGAGACGAGACATCAAGACAGACGACAAGACGAAGAAGACGAGAGACACAGGCGATCGGCAAAGAACGACGTCCATTATGTAGGCAACTCCTGTTCAGACAACGAGTTCACAGGTCAAAGGTCAGAAGTCGGAGGTCAGAGGTCATTCGGGCCATTTACAAACTGTAGGTATTGACTCTTATTGTGAATCTAGTAAGTAAGTAAAATCTCCAGTAATGTTAATCTTTGTCCTGGTCCTTGTCCTTAAGGACTTCTTAAGGACTAATTTGAAGTTATTGTCATTGTCCTCGTCCTTGGGGAGTCAGTCCTCGCCCTTGGGGGCTCGGTCCTCGTCCTTATCCTCATCCTTGCATATCGGTCATTGTCCTTGTAACTTAGTCCATGAGAAATCCTTATAAGGACCAAATTGCTTGTATACCATTTTCAAAAGTTTTTTATAATAATGTTCCAAGGTAAAAGTAGTATGTGGATTTATATTTACATACGTGCTTTGAGTTACTCTAAATGTGTAGTCATTGTTTCCTTTATTATACCAGTTGAGGAGTTTCATTTATAATACCAGTTGAGGACTTGATTCTTTAGCAGAATTCTTTGTTGCCCTGCGACGTCGGCTCCAGTTGAACGAGTATTTTTGCAAAGCGGTTTCATAAGTAGACCTCATCGTGCGCGCATTACTGATCACTGAGTGATCAGCTGTTGGAAACACTTGTTTATTTGAAATGCAACATTGCTGTTGGGGATTATGTTTTACGGCATTCTTTTTTTGCTTTTCTGATTTTGTGATTCAAATTGAAATTGTCTTTGGCTTTTCCTTTCTGACTTTTTGTCTGACGGAGGTCGGTCCTTGTCCTTGATCCTTGTCCTTAGAGGTCAGTCCTTGTGGTCCTTGTGCTTGGGGGGTAAGTCCTCGTCCTTATCCTCGTCCTTGAAGGGTCGGCCTTGTCCTAAGGCTTAACCTCGTCCTTGGGAGTCGGTCCTTCTTGTTAGCATCACTGAAAATCTTGTTACTTTCTATAGCGCTTTCATAAAATTAATTTGCAGAGCTCCATTAATTTGAGACCCAATTTTAAGCAGAGGCCGGGCCAAGTGGCCCGCCTGCCTCAACCCCCTCCCCAGCCCCCCAGCTCCCCACTCTGGTCGGGCCTGATAGATGCCGTTAGAGTTCGGTTTGACCGGGACTCGAGGGTTTTGCCCCTACTGGGGGAGTTCGGAGCCTTTGACTTCTGGCCTATACCCGACCCACTTTACTGGTTGCTAGGACTCTGTGGGGGTATAGTCCGATTCCAATTGCTCTTTTTGAAAATCGCACAAAAACGCTTGAAGAACGTGCACAAGAATTCTCTTATTTCCAATATTTTCGCCCCCTCCAACCTTAAGGGATCAGAATGGGACAAATTGGAGCAGGTTCTAGCCAGCAACTGCTGGGAAAAGATCACCACCCTATACCCAGGAGATCAACGGCAGAAAAGGGAGCGAGTAATGTAAAACTGATTAATTGCCTAATGTTTCATCGCTCAAGCATTTCAGAATATTAATACAGAACAGTTCGATATAGACCCCGATTAATATTGAGTATGTACTGTACATATTGTACTGAAAATCCAAATATTTAGTTAAAGGATGCAAAAGAGAAGCGGATAGAGAAAAGAAAGATAAAAAACACAACTAAAAGATTCAAACGTTTCAAAAGCGATTTAATTGTTGTTTAACCGATAAGAGTGGCACTGGCCATGTTGTAACTATTTGGGAAGTTCAATGTTTTCTTTCAAATTTCATAAAATATGTCGGAATTTTTAAAACAAGCAGAGAAGGAATGCGTGTGGAAATAGCGACATGAGTTCTATTTTTCTTCTTCTTCTAAAACGGACATCTGAATATTGAAACTGAGAGTTCGAGTGAGATACGGCGTGGGTGTGGGGGTGGAGGTGGGGTGGGTGGGGCCAAGGGGAAATAGTTGGGGAAGGTTTCAGAATGCGATGTCGTCAAAGCTAATTACTGTGCCATTTGAGACGAAGAAGCAGCCCTGAAGAAAAACGACCATCTGGGGGTGGGGTGACTGTTCTGCTATCTCCGTCATCGTCGCCGTCTTCGTGACCTTGACCCTTATGAATAGCTCATGAGGTGTACGTATGTCAGGTGAACGGACCTGCCCAGGATCCAAGAGAAGGCGTCTGCAGCGTCCCTCGGGGGGGGGGGGGGTGGGGGCAAACCAGGAAGAACTGCGACGCCTTGTGTGGCGATTATTACGAGAAAAAATTTCATCGCCAGAAGAATAATTCCTCGCCCCATCCTGTGTCTCTATACCTCCTTCACTGTTTCTCTTTGTCTCTGTCTCTGTCTGTCTGTCTGTCTGTCTGTCTGTCTGTCTGTCTGTCTGTCTGTCTGTCTGTCTGTCTGTCTGTCTGTCTGTCTGTCTGTCTGTCTCTGTCTGTCTCTGTCTCTCTCTCTCTCTCCGTGAAATGTGAAATAGGAGAGAGATGAATTTCGGCGCTGCAACAGGGACCGTGTATAGAACGCATTCCCGTTGCAGATCATATCGCTCAAGAGTCTCGTTTGGGGGAATGGGTGGGGATGGGGTTGTGGTGGGGAGGGGGAGTTGGGTGGACGGGGAACACGACACGGTCTCGGGAGCGGTGGGTGGTGGACTTGGCATTCGAGACGAGTGCTCGGGTGACGACGACAGCCATTTGAATTTCGTGTCGATGCTTTCGATCCGTAAATAATAAGTCTTCGATTAATTGGATTAGCGGAGAACGAATAAACGAAGAAACCCAGAATTAGAATGCACTATATAAGCTACGTTACAAAATCCCATTACAAATTTTGCAGCATAGAAGGAAGGGAGGAAGGATTTAGACCTACGGACTGACGGATGGATATATTGATGGATGGATGACTTTATCCAATATTTTGAAACTCACTAACTAAGCTATAGTCATATCATAAGCAAAAACTGTACTGCTATAAATAAGTTGACACTTCTGTGGCTTACATGATCCGCAGGTGCGTGCGTGTGCGTGTGTGTGTGTGTGTGTGTGTGTGCGTGTGCGTGTAACGGTAGGTCAGTTTCGAATGCATGCAATACTGAAGACTTCGCCTCCACAACTCCAGAATGTTCTCTTGTCTTGTTTTTATTTCTCTTGTTGCTATTTCTTTCGTCCAAATGCTTCTCGTCTTTTCTCTCCAGTTGACTTCGATTTGTCAGCGGAAGGGGCGATAAGCCGTTGCCAAGGAAACGTCGCCTCCAATTCGTCAAGAACAGAGACGAAGCCGGCCACTTAGTGCACTGTTTGCAGCTGGTCTTTTAAATATACGCATACCGACGGGTATTACTTCTCAGCAGTGGCGTAGCCAGGATTGCGGAATATAAGGGAGGCACGTCGACATTTTTCCGTAGAAAAAGTCGAGTCGCCGAGCAAAAAACCTCGTCCTCTCAAGCGCTTTCAACTTTCCTACATTCCCCACTGCCTACCCCTACCCCGCCCCAAACTACTCAAATTCCACGATCGGTTCTAGTCCGAATAGGAGGGCGTGCCCTTACTCCCCCCCCCGTGGCTGCGCCAGTGCTTCGCAATTACCGAACCCAAGCGCCGACTTATTAAGTCAGAAACCTAGCGGATCTGTAAAATTTAGTGCGTTATATTCGTGATATATACGTTATATCCATTTTCTAGTACCATCCAATACGGTAGCGTATCACACGGAACATACATTGCGGTACGTTATAACCGAATATACGGTATAACCGAGTCCGTCATAACGAAATTCTATTGTACATTGTTTCCCTTGTATGTGAACTTCACAGGATTATCCCAGTAGCAATGTGACAACTACAGTAGTGTCCCGTTATTTTTGCTTATGTTTCTGTGGAATGAATCGTAGAGATTTTCTGTAGAAATTACAGATGCCTGCGAAATACTATATACCTACATCAGTACAGGAATTTTCTTTAAATTTTATTGAATACGCATTATATAGGCGCACGATAAATACCAAACAGACATAGAATCGGATTTTGACGAGGAATCTGATATCGTCAAAGACAAGCCAATTTATCAAAAACTTCTATAGCGCCACTGTTATGGTGCCTAACAGGGTTGGACTGGCCTTGTAAACCAGGCCGGGAAATTTTGGCACTGGTGGCCCACTTTTACACGGGCACCTAGAACGTTTATAATAAAGCGGTGATTTTTTGCTTGTCAGTCATTTCAGGGTGCTAATAGGCCTATATAGTATTAGTACTTGCGTTAAAACCAATGAAGAACAAATATATAATATATTGTAGACTTGACTTAAAGCTACAAAATATTTTATATTTATTTTCTTAATTTCTTGGCATTCGGCGGTTCATGGGGAATCGCCCGGCACCCCGGGGGCCCAGTCCAAGCCTGGTGCCTGAGTATTGGCGGCTCCAAGATTTGGCAAGTGGGAGGCGTTAGGGTGGCAACGTCTAAGCATTGGGGCCAACCATTAGTTGATAGGTAGGCCTATGTAGAAGCAAGTATAGGGTCCCAACAGGAGGCCACTGGGGGGGGGGTGTCATACATTCAATAGGGGCACCCCCATGGGGAGCCGCCACTGTGCCTGAGGCTTCAGCCGATGGCGCACGAATACAATAGAGCTTCGTTATAACGGACTCGATTATAACGAGGGCCTATAATCGGCTGTAACGCACCGAATTGTACGGTCCCGTGTGGTGCGCTAACTCATATTGGATAGTAGATCTATTGGATATAACGGAGGTCTACGTCGGATATAGCGTGCTAAATTTTACAGTCCAGCCAAGTACGCTATAACGAAGTTCTACTGTATAGAAGGTCTTTAGTGTAGGCCCTAGGCAAACCGGCCTAAAATCGTAATCTTCCTTGGATACTGAACCCTTGTCATTTGAGGATTTCGAGAGTTCGTTAATCCAAATTTTGATCCAATAATTAGACCTAATATTTCTAGGTATGCATATAGACGTTAATAGACGTAACAGTAGACCTATGCATATAGGGCCCTATGCGGTGTATTTCTTTTTTTACGATTCACTATGTAATTCAGGATTTTTTGCGATTCCAGCATTTCCATACCTAGACCACCGAAGAAAGCGATAGAAAGGCATTTTCTGCATATGATCATTTGCGTAGCGCGCACGAAACCCTAACATTAGTCTGCTATTAACCTTCGAAGTCAGTCCAAGTTGTAGAAATTTCCTTTCGGCGAATAGGTCTATTCCAAGACCGCTGCAGAAATAAAATCGGACGCACGCTCCGTCGACTAGTAAAGATTTCGGCTCTTCGTAAGGGATTTTAAGAAGAATTCAGACACTCTTTAAGGTGGCGCTACATAAATTGGTCACGATACGGCCCGACCAAGCGGCCTGCGTCGTGACTTGCCGAAGTCGGCGCACGTACAGAAGGCAAGGCTAATGATTTATTCATTCGTCATCTCGGTCGTAGACCCTGTATAGTGGCGCTACATCAGCTGCGAGAGAGATTACGAGAGATTAGAGCGAGGTTCTGCTGAAGAGTTGGCACTTTTGTTTAATTCTGTCTTTTAAAATCTAATGTAGAATTGAACGTCAATTCGATGGAATAACGGAAAAAGTCACAGACCTATATTGCTATCATTTCATGACGAAAACACCCTAAAAATGTAACAAAACAAGTTCATCCATGATCGTTGGCTTAGCCAGAGATGTACGGGGTCCCTATTCTGGACGGGATAATACGTGGACATTTTTAGCAAAACCATTGAGAATTTTTCCTGGGTGGGGGCGGTAAGTAGGATGATGATTGTTACAGAAATATAGTCCAGATCAAAATTTTCAGCAGCCGAAAGCTCCACGATTCCGAGTTTATTCCGCCGAAAATCGGTTAAACAATCGAAAGGTGTCGCTTTCAGTGGCGACGCCAGATGTCTGAGAGGGGGTATGACGAGTACGTTGAAGGGGTCTGAGGCAGAGCCCCCAGTGGTGTCCAGGGCCAAGCCCCTGGTCAGGCCCCCTGAAGCTGTTAGAATTACTATTCCACACGCAATGAGTGATTGAATAACTTTTAAGCAATATTTTTATCTATCCGATAAAATTTCTTGCAAATAGTAACGGACGGCCATGACGGGGCCCAGTCCGTCTGACGAGCGACTGCTTGCTATATATAGATATTATAGAGAGGTCTAGACAATTATATATATATATATATATATATATATATATATATATATATATATATATATATAGAGAGAGAGAGAGAGAGAGAGAGAGAGAGAGAGAGAGAGAGAGAACGCTTGATACTTAGACTAGTAATTCCGCCATAGCCGGTGGCAAGCCCTGGTTGAGAAAGGAGGAGCCAAACACACATACAAACACACATAGACGCCCATCGTCTTTTAGACGAACGCGTCTATATTCCATATAAACAAGCACAACACACTTTAAATAGACTAGTAGAGCCGATCCTCAACCATCCCCTACCCCCTCACAAAAATTCTCTGCAATTTTGCATGATTCTCACGGGTGACCCTGATGGCAAGTGGGAGTGTTCAGCCCCCCACCGTGGCCTCGCCACTGGTCGCTCTGTCATACAGATGCCACCTGGCGAATGTTCTGAAAGGCTTGTAACATTAGGGTACCGTGTAATAATCACCGATAAGGTTGAAGGTTGAGACCCGCTTAAGTGTTGAGTCTTCACAGGCTCCAAAAATTTTATATGCAATCTGTTGCAGTGGCGGCTCCACATGGGGGTCCGGGGCCGTGCCCCCTTATTGAATGTCTGACCACCAGTGGCCCCTCTGTTGGGACCCTATACTTTCTAATACATACCTATAGCAACAAATAGTTGGCCCCCATGCTTAAAAGTTTCCATCCCAATCATCCCAATGGTCCACCACTTGCCAAATTCTGGAGCCGCCACTGCATGGTCTGTTGGCTGCTAATGTTTCACACCGACTGATTCCTAGAATGGCCTGGTCTCTTGCTGAGGAATCTGAAGTTCCAGCGATTGATACATTTGTCTTGTCAGACAATAGTTAATAAATAGTCTGTAATTTAAGCTCAGGACAACATTTACTTATATTTAGGCCTACTACTGTAAAACGCTAATATTTAAATACTAAATAAAATGCTGAGAATGACAATTAACTCCAGGCATAGGCGTAAACTTCTATTATAGGTCTCTGTGCTCGAGCCCCTAGGCCCTACTTTTTGAGAGGCTACTAGCTATAGGAAAGGGAAGGTATAGGGGCTGGGCCGAGGTGTTTTCATTGAAATTTGCACCAGTGACTCCAGGCCTATATTTTGACTGCATTAAAATTTTGATTGCAGTCAGACGGTTAGACCTGTGCAAGCATAGGCGTATAGGCCTTCACTTTTTCTGGTGCACCGATAAGTAGCCTATTTAACTTAGTGTAGGGCCTTCGGGTCTTGTTAGATCATCAAGGTAATGCTGAGTCATTGCAGTTAGGCCCGTTTGGCCTACGGGAACATAGGCTAGATCTAATTATAAACCATCTCGGTCTAATTAATTGATCATCGTTCCGAACATGATTAGAATTTATTTTCTGGAACAAAGCTCATTTATATTAATTATCTATTCTTAGCCTGAAGATTCATAATATTTTAATCCTTAACTAAGCTAAGGAAATTCAATTTAATATGAATAAAATTATCTATTGGCCGCCCTAGATGAATGCAAAACAGTAGTTAAGACTTCATAGGCCTCTGTATTTCCGTGCTCCTAGTAGACGATGTGAACCACCCTGTCTTTATTTAAACATGCCAACCTCTTGAGTTCTAAATTCCCAACTTATACTTATTTGCGTCAGTAGGCCTATAGCAGTGGCGGCTCCACCGGGGGGGCCAGGGGGGCCCGTGCCCCCCTAATGAGAGCCTGGCCCCCCAGTGGCCCCCCAGTTGGGACCCTATACTTAATGCTACATACATTAAACAACAAATGGTTGGCCCCCATGATTAGAAGTTGCCACCCCAACGGCCCCCCCACTTTCCAAATCCTAGAGCCGCCACTGGCCTATAGGTCTACACTGTTATATCCACACACGCATTTTGTATTACAATCGGTTTGCTCGATCGATAAGATTGCACAGCTCATCGGTTAGTTATAACTAGGCTACTATTTAATCCTCTTGTAGACCTGCTATCAGTGTGGATAAAGTACGTCATATCCTGGGTGGGACTAAGCCTAAAAGTCTAGAGATCGTTTTAAATAACTTCGAACTAGGCCTACGTACTACACTAAAAGAAAACGAAGATTATCTATTGTTGAGATAGGCGGCGACTTAAACTAGGCGCAAGGTTACTGCTTCCTTCCAGAACACCCGACGGTAGCTACGTGAAGTTCATTTTCACAGAACACACGGAAAAGTCGAGGTGCGATCGGATTAATCCTGTCCACCAGTTATTCGGATACTTTGTGTAGTGTGCCTATGTGCCTATAGTCGTCGTTGTTTCGAGTTTCGGTCGTTAGGTGGCGCCGCTGCGGCTGTCGACTCCGTCGGAATCGTTGGCCTTCGTCTTCGTCGAAGCAGAAGGAAAAAATGTCGGTGGTTGACGGAGGAGGCGAGGGCCGAGCTTTGACGAGCGTCCGTTTCCTGGGGACCGACGGCGTCCGATCGGACCCCGCGACGCTCCACCTGATGGCTGATTACATCATCTTGCCCGACTATGACCCGGTTCTCTTCCACCAGGCGCCGAGGGGCGGGCAAAGGTAGGCGACCGTCGACCGTTACTAGCGACGCCAGGCGCTTGGATGCGCCGTTTAAGACCTTCAAATCATGTAGCGCCTTTATATTAATGCACCGATCGTCGGCCTAGATACACGGACAGACCTGGTTAACGTCAACCTACCCTAGAGTGCCCCCGGGGAATCGAACCAGGGTTGACCGATTGGGACCGCATCAGACTAATTCGTTTACTCGCTTCTTGTGCGTTCTGGTTTTTCTGTGCCATAGTATTATGGCCACCCATATGTATTATAAGTCGGCGGCTCGGCGCTATAGAAGTTGACGAAAATATTGGTCTGTGGAGGGACGCAGTATTGTGGCTGTGACTGTTCTTGCCAGTTGGCCATAACCAAAAGAAGGAGCTGTGGTCCCATTATTTGATGCATTTCTTACCAATAGTGTGCTAATGTTGAAGCATCTTGGCTTTAACCATGGGGTGATAGATTTGATAGATTTTGTCTCGGGTGTGAATATGAGGAGAGCCAATACACTGTGGCCCTATCCTAGCCTTGTAATGGCCCTAATGGGTAATTGCAAATGGTACTAATTGACCCTGCCTGATTGACCCCTATCTTTTGGGTATGGATATTTCAAATTTAGATTAAGCAGCTACAGTGGTACTACTTTCGAAAGTGCTATATAAAGTCAAGAGATCTTACTTGCTTACTTAGCTGCAAGGTCGATAGTTGATGCCTCTGGTTGCTAGAATCCAAGATTTTAAACATTAGCCCTGACCATTGTCTTGATTCTAAACCTTGGCATTTATCATTTTATTGTGTTTAAAATTTTTTGCCTAGTTTTGATGTTATAGGGTATCTAGAATGAAATGCATATTTGTATAACTTTTTTAGTTTTGTGAAGCAGATAGCTGTATCATTTGCAAAGATATGATTTGAAGCTTACACTTTTGAAGGAGTGAGATATTTTTCTCTTAAATCTTTCATCTTGATTTAGTGTGATTGGGTTGAAGCAGTTTAGTTCGCCATTTGAATTCAGTTATTGTTTGAAGCTATGATTTCAATAATTGAATGACAAAGAATTTATCTACTGTAATTAGATTCATAAGAATTTGCCCTTAAAATCTCTGCAAAATTGCCAGTCGATTTCTTACAATATTCTAATTCATTTAATTTGGTGTGCAAGAATCAGGGAAATCCAATTTGCACAAGTCATGTTGATTAACCATCAATGCAGGAAACAGTTAACGTGTGAAAGAATGGACTGCTGGCATTTACATAGGAGGCCCGTGATTTGTTGACTTAATTTGCTGGTAGATGCCAGTATCAGGTGCCTGCATTTATGCTAATTTTGCCCGTGTCAGCTTAATAGACTGTTTATTTTAATTGATTTTAAACACTATACCAAATTAATAGATTTGCAGTTTGTTCAGCTTGTGTTTTGTGTTGTGCTTATATGGGTATTTATTTGATGATTTCTGTGTTTTTTCCAGTAACTATGCTCTGCCACTCAGTGTGGATATGGAGGAAGTCTTGCAAATGGATGATCACCAGTTTCACCAGACACTGTCTGATTTGGAGACAAGTGATAGAGTGAGTGCACTTAATTACTTTGTACTTAATTTAAGCAGTGGCTAGTTGATTGGGTAAAAATTTTCAACTGCATCTTATTCAAATTCTGTTTCATATTATATTTGTAAAAGTCAACCCTCCCCCACCTGATTCTTTCCCCCATTGGTCTGACTACTATGCCACACTGGTAGTAGTAGTGGTAGTAGTAGTAGTAGTAGTAGTAGTAGTAGTAGTAGTGATAGTGGTAGTGGTAGTGGTAGTGGCAGTGGCAGTGGTAGCAGTAGTGCAGCAGCAGTAGCAGTAGCAGCAGCAGTAGTAGTAGTAGCAGTAGTAGTAGTAGTAGTAGTAGCAGCAGCAGCAGCAGCAGCAGCAGCAGCAGTAGCAGTAGTAGTAGTAGTAGTAGTTGTAGTAGTAGTAGTAGTGTGTTTGGGATGTGTCTCTTCATATACTTGACATGCTCTATCTTCTCTTGCCTCTTATACTTTGGCAATGCCACTAGATACTCAATGAATAAATGATGCTTCAAGATTTTCATCTACTAATTCCTTGAGTGATGTGCAGGTGCTATATAAATGCTATAGAACATTGCTTTGCATTCTGTGTTGTAACCATTGAGGTATTATTCCAGGAGACAGCATTACATCATTTCTAGCCCAGGCTGCGTGAAGCCAGTAGCGCGTAGGCTAAAAATAGTACCTCCTTGGTTAGCAGCCATTGTGGTTGAATCGAAGGAATACAGGAGTAGTGTTTTAAGGTCAGCATGTTCAGCCTATGGGTGTATGCAGCGGAATCGCACTGTAGGTGTAACATTTCACCGGTAAGGACCCATGCTGGTACATGCCAAATCATATTCTATTAATCCTATTCCCCATGGCGCATTAAAAACATTAAATGTTTTAATGTTTAATTTAATGTTTAATCCTATTAACCATGGCTCAGCCGATGATGTTTTGAGTCTACATGTCTGGGAATTTCCCAGCTAGTCGTCTTCAGCCAAATGATGTAATGCCGTCTCCGAGGATAATACCTTCATGGTTGTAACAGCCATTCAGTTATTCTATGTATTTTCTGCATTTATTTATATTTTGAATATTTTTGTCATCATTGTATCTATAAATACTTCTCAGTACTCATATCAATGCTCTGGTATATTACATTGCATTACACATTTTATACTTGCTTAAGAAGGGGTTTTTAAAATATGCATTAGTACACGACCAATTGTCAGTTGGGGATTGACACTACTGTAAAGAGTGACTAAGACAATTACATTGTCACTCCAATTGACCTGTGTATGTAGATGCAGTTGTTAGGCATTCTGTGCCATGAGATATCTCAAGTACAATGATCTGTGAGAATCAGCTTCCTGGTTTGTGGCTATAGAAGGCAATTCTTTGACCATTTGAATTGGGTTTAGCATTAGTAAGGCCATAGGTTGTGTTAGGGTCAACTCTATATGTAAATAGTTTGCAGCCCTAGTCTTGGGGTAACTGGAGTTCGAAGTTACAGCCACCAAGACTTCATAGTTCACAGAAGTATTGTATAGAGTGTACAATCTACAGAATGTATATAAGTAAGTAAGTAAGTCAGCCATATGGCCTTGTATGAAAATGCCTGCAGGCCATACTCGGATTTTGAATGATCTGTAAAATTTTATGAATGGTGAGGTTGCATTCATAGGTGTTGCAAACGTATAAAAAGAAATAAAAAACATAAAAAGCGTGTTTTTTCTGGAAATGTAAAAAACTTTGAGAAACTTTCATTTACTTTATAGCCAACACAAAAATTAACATATTAATTTTTTTTACAGTGGTGGCATAAATAGTTTATAAATGAAGAAAAGCAAGACAACGAGAAACACTCATTAGTAACACAGAAAACGCTAAATGTAGGCCTATTTATTTATTGTGACAATTTGCTAATAGCCTTTTTGAATAAATATTAACATTGTCCTGGCGCCAAATTAATAAGCACCTCTAAAAATCATAGACAGTCAAGACCTGAAGCGATCATCTTAGGTTTAACATAAATGTATCACCTTTAAGCTTGTTTAAACTCATATTCTAAGGAATTCTAAGCAACTACAGATAATATTTTAAAATATACCGCACCTTTTCGTATACATTTCTTACAATTTACAACAAAAGCAAAGAATTCAACTCAACGTGGTTCACATTTTGACTTTTCAATATTGCCGCGTTTTGGCACTAAACTTCACGTAATTTAAATTGTGTAGAGCCTTGATTAATATATGAAAATTTCGATTCACCACTTGTCTGACCTATGATCTAGAAATAATGGAAATGCCATATTGCAAAAGCCATTGAAAAATGCAATAAAATAAAAAAAGTAAAAAAATGTAAAAACCACTTTTTTTGTTGGAGAAAAAAAACGAAAAAACGTTTGCAACACCTATGGTTGTATTTGAGTGACCATGTATTTGAATGACCATGTGTGCTTTCTCAAAATTAATTGACTGATTGGTTGATTGAGTGGTTGATTGCATGGTTCCCTCTAAGCTGCGCTAGCGTGTGATGGCGCACAGATTTTTGGCTCGTAGCGCACAGATTTTTTTACCCAGCACACAAAAATTGAAAAAGAATTTAAGCACTCAAACTGTGCCATTGCTCTAACTTTAAAACTAGCCATATAACAACGCGCGACTATTCAAGCGGAAGCCTGCAAAATCTTTCCGTTATTTACTAATCCGGGTTATTATTGGTTTCCATCGTTGCAGTCCAACGAGATAAAGTCAAAATTTATAGCATCAAAAATTTCTAAATTTCCAGGAACAGAGGAGATAAAGAGAAGGTAAAAGTTGGAGCCTTGAAAACCTCTCAGGACATAATAACATTACAAGACAACAGGAACAATTTAATGCAATTAAACTTTTGCTAGATGTCTGTGGGACTTTTCAAGCCTCAAGTGCTGATTGCGAGAGAGATTTAAGCCAAATGAATGCCATTGAAACAAAAAGTAGAAATCGGCTGGAAACAAATCACCTTGAGAACTTGATGAGAATAAACTTAACATGTCAACTGAAAACATTAATATTGATGTTTATCAATTTTGGAAAACAGAACTTTGGAAGGAGAGAATAGTAAACTAGAATATTTTCTGCATCTAAAAATGCAACTTGATTTTGTTTTGTTCATCATACCATTCTTAAACCCAGTGCTTTTTTCTGCTGGAGCACGCCGGAATGGCGTTCCGGAACCTTTTTCTCCCGAATGTTATGAATTTTTAATTTATATTAATTAAATTAAATTATTTTAATTATTTTTATAGCTTTTCCAGGCTGTGAATTATTTAAATTATTTTTATAGCTTTTCCAGGCTGTGACTGACTATAACTTATGATCTGTTAACTTATATACAGAATTTACAGAAAATGCGTTCTGGCACCTTTTTTTCTAGAAAAAAAGCACTGCTTAAAACATAGCTGTAATCGAACTATTGTGGTGTGTGTTTATGATTATTAATTATAGTTCTTTATTTAAGTTTGTAAAAGTTTCACATTTAAATAATGCAATTACCGCGTGTGTGTGTCGAATCTAAAATTTTGCACACAAAACATTGTTGCCGTAAAAACTTGCACACAAGTTTTTGATTTTGCACACGAACCAGCAAACCTTAGAGGGAACATTGGTTGATTGGTTGATTGAGTGGTTGTTTGATTGAAACTTGAATTGTTGTTAGAATTCAGGATGGTGAAATTGAAATTAAAGTACTTTTCAATATAGGCAGACAAAAGAAATTTAGAACATTACAAATGAAAATTAATACAGTTTTGATTACAGTTTGCTGATTACAATTAGTTCTGATTACAATTTACTTGATATAAATATTTCATTAAATTTCCATTGGATGCCCATGCTGTTACTTAGCACTGTTTTGGTTCACAGGGTTGAAACAACTGAAGTACCTTATGCTGATACTTCTGTATACTGTTTAGTACCTGTCATGTAGTAAAACCAGGAGTGACTGTTTTCAGTGTATGTTTAAATGCTACAGACACATGCACACACACACGCACACATGCATGCACATACTCACATATACACACACACATAAAAGTTTGAAGAGTACTTGGCAAGACCCTTCATCTTTGTTCCAAGCCACTTGAGTTTCTGTTTCTGTGGATAGTGAAACCTAACTAAGGTTAAAATTGGCTGGAGTCACTAAATCAAATAATTCTGATGAATTTTTCAAATACCCCATGTAACACAATGCTAGTTACATATATATTAGTGCTGCCCAACGATTAATTTATTTAATCACGATTAATCGCATTTTCTTTAGCAACACTATTCTGGTCCCGAAGTAGTGATTACCGGTAAATTGAAATAAACAATGCACCATTTGCAGAACAGACTTTCAGAATTTCAACTATTAGGCCTATAAACATTTATGTGACCACTCATAACATTATATAGCACATGCATCATCCATTTCAGTCAACTTTAAACAAAAAATCGTGACGTTATCACTTTCAAGTTCAGATTTTGCAAGTTTCTTTAGAGAAATATGAGACGATTAATTATGATGCAATTAATTTTTTAATCGCGATTAAAAAAATTAATCGTGATTAACAGATTAACGTGTTAATCGCGCGTTAATCGTGATTAAAGGACAGCACTATATATATATATATATATATATATATATATATGTGTGTGTGTGTGTGTGTGTGTGTGTGAAAAAGTGTGATCACAAA
Organism: Metaphire vulgaris; assembly: GCA_018105865.1. Lineage (NCBI taxonomy): Eukaryota > Metazoa > Annelida > Clitellata > Crassiclitellata > Megascolecidae > Metaphire > Metaphire vulgaris. Next base: position 35,529,096 of record CM030832.1, on the reverse strand, counting down.
GTACCTCAATTAATTAATTAATTAATTTAGCTGTGTTGTAAATATATGATGTTGTTCAATCTGACATTGATAGGGAATGGTGGACTAAGATAAAGGCTAGACTAACAGTTGTGACAGTACAAAGATTTGACTGCTGAAGCATGCTTGTACAGTTAACATTTATTTGACATTTGCATTCATATGTTCCTGCAAATCAGAGTGTTAGATAATGCCATAAAACTTCAAAGGTTGCATTGATATATTTTGTTCAATTCTTCCTGCTCACCTTGTCAGGGGCGGCGCTGGGTTTTGTTGACGGGGTGGGTCTAATGCAATATGCACACCCAGGACCCGGCTCAGACTACCCCTCACCCCCCCCACCAATCAAAATTTCTCTGCATATTCGCATGATTTGCTTGGGTGCCCCTGCCCGAGGCTGGGCTGGGTCCGGACTCGTGGACCCACCCCCTCGCGCCGCCCCTGCACCTTGTTCAATCTTGATGATTGTGATCATATTTTGCCTTGTTTCCCAGTTTCTGTCTATCATATTATTTTGATAAAATATTGTAAATGTTTCGTATTTACTTATCCTTATGAAGCGTGGCAGAGTGCTTTATAACACATCTGCTGCAGAATTTTGAAGCAAGGCTTGAATTATAATTATCATTCTCTGGAATAATTTTCTAAACCAGTACAGATTTTGTGGTGTATCAGAAAATTGTGATGTATCATGCCAGGTGGTGAAAATTACCTGCCATGAGATTGGCGCACTGAAGATGATTCCAATCTTATCCGAAAACCATAACGTTAACTCAGAACCAAACTGAAACTAGCTATGCTACATATAATATTAGCTATCACCAGAGTGTTGCATTGACTATGAAAGGGTAATTTAGTTATGGGCTCTGAAAGACCACAATATTTGCATGCTTTTCCCCAAGCATGGATATAGGAAGTATTGTCATGACGTGAATAATATGATGGAACATGCTAAGACTGATTAATTTTTTAGAGCTAAAGAGTTTGCTGTGCATAATATGCTATGATATGCTGTTTCATATATCTTTGGTTGTGCTTCTGATCTCTGTGGTTTGTTTTCGTAAGTTAGTGAATTTAAGTGTGTCAGTGTACTTGTGCATCCATTGAAGTTTTTACAAATGTCATTGGTTTACAATTATTATTTATGATGCATTTTAAAAACAGAATTTTTCTAACGCTTTGACTTTGCAGTTTCTTGGACTGATTCCACCCCAAAGTATTTTACCTCTTATGGGGAGTTTAACAGCTAAAAACCAATTTTTTATTTTTTACTCCATTGGGAGGTTAGCCTTGAATGGGGTGGGTGGTAACCTCCCGAGTGAATTGAGCAACATTTTCCTGACCATTTCTGTCTGTCCTGTGATAATCCCATTTTCTAAACCTAGTAGAATGAACTCTACGACCCCATAATAGAAACTAAACATTTTTGGTGGAAACGATAATTCTTCTGTTCATTTTCTTCAAAGATTTTTTACGTCTGAATCGATGAACGGTCATGCAGTGAGTCAGTGGAGACAAACGCATTATCCCCTTGTGTTCCCCTGTCTACCGGAAAAATGCATTATGAAAAAACACCCATAAGACTGCACTATTGTGATGCAACATCAGTGGTTATTGCATATGGAAATGTAAAATTATGGTAGCTTTTTCCCCACTGCTTCCTGGTATTTGTGGCATTTCTTTGCTCCTCTGCACTTTGTATTGTAAACTGAATGACCTTTGGATAATAGTATTTTGTTTTTTCTCCAGTGTTGATGTAGCCAGAGCAAACGGATTACCGGTATATTTAGAGTCCGCCAGGTATATGTTGGACTTAATTGATTTTGCATTTAAATGTGTTTTTCAACACGAGAAACTCTACTAAACCACTTAAAACCATTTATTTATTTATTTATTTATTTATTATTATTATTATTATTATTATTATTATTATTATTATTATTATTATGTTCACTTTAATATATCTGCCAGGTATTCAAAAGACAAACTTAAAAGAATAATGATAAAATTCAATTGCATCCTAAGTAAATAAAATAACATGATTTGAGCATTCCAGACACAGATAATAAGCTCCCATGGTGGGTTCTGAAAGTATCTTGTGATGAATGATGTACTCCACAGTATCTGCTTTGGAAGATTTTGGAAGACTCAAGTGGCGCGGCTGGATCGTCTTTGAGTGCCATGGGATTGGGGGAAGGGGTGGAGAAGGACTAATTTTGCCTTGCTTGGTCCGCCACTGATTCATTTCACGGTTGAGTGATGGCATGAATCCTGAGTATTACGATAGCACCGTTTTTGAGTTTTCACGGCCCATCAAAAGGACATAATCAATAGCAGTAAACATAATAAAGTCGGGAAGAAGGAATCAACAGTCACCTTCCTTAACGAAAAGACAAGTTTCGACACAACATTTCTAGAAGCCGATTGTCCCTTAAGGAGAGATCAATATACATAATACTTTAATGGACTGGAAAGTTTGGTACCTACCGGCTCAGGTATTGGCCAGGTAGACAAGTCATGACAGATAACCTCCGTGTATAAACAGGTCCGTGACACTGGCAATGTTTACCCTGGTTGATTGATATAACTGTGCAGTGGCTTAGGACGTCAAGGCAGTTTTTCTAAGCTGCCCGCGTTGAACGGTTTCAAGGAGGACTGTTGAGTCGAGTCGAGATCTTGAGCCGTTTTTCTTCTTCGAGGCGGTTCTCGTCTTCAACGTGGCCAGAAATTTCTGTCGACAGATAAGTGGACCCACGCTGCGACCCACGTATTGCGCCACGAGTATTTTGTGAGTGTGCCGCGAGTTAGTTTTCGTCACTGAGAAGGAGATGCAGTGATATCGGCAGGCAAGAATACGGGAAAAATTCACAGAAAGCACTGCGAGATTTCAACATTTTTCCCCATTGTACTGAAAATTGGCCTGTTGTGACTCGTGCTATCAATTCCCAGATGGTCCGCATTGCCTTTAATACTCCTCCGGATATTTTCACCGATGACTAAAATTCAGGATAATATTCTCAGTACCGGTAACCTGTCAAAGGTGAGTACACTGGGTGTGAACGAGTTTCTTATATTGGCGTTTTAAGCGTGACTGTTTCTTGTAAGTAAGTAAGTAGGTAAAATCTTGTGAATTTTTATAGCCTTTTTGAGAGTGGTACCGTAGAGCTGCTCATTTTTAGCCGCTTAATGTAAATTTAAAATGACCATAGACAAAAGGTGGGAGTCAGTCAGGGAGGACAATTTTATCCAAAGGGTAATAATTTTTTGTTATATATCTTTATACCAGATATTTTCTCATGGTGTACTGGTTTAAGGTTAAATAAATTCTCATTTTTATGCTAAGTTGGTCTCTATAAGGTGCAGTTCTATGGAGAAATTAATTTTTTTTCAATTTCTTCTTCAAGTTAAGGCAATGTGCTTGCTGTTTGCTAAGCACTTATTTGTGTATACGAAAGAGGTTATAATTGAAATTGCTGCAGTGTAATTGCCTCACCTTTGATTGACCTGATTGTCATTTGATGTCGGTTGACGTCGAATTAGAATTAATGCATTAGTTTTAGTGCCATTTGCACATGACAGACGTTACCACAATCCTATGTCAGTTATATTTTGAGGTGTCATTACTTGAAATGTCACAGTTTTGCGTCAATGGCTGACATTGGCCATTGCCATTGGCGATTTCCAATCAGCACAGTTCATTTCTTCTGACAGTTGTCAATGCTAATTTAATTCTGTTTGGCAATGCCATTATGCTGAAATTTACAGGATGATTTAATTACCTGGTACATTTGTGTTAAATTACATCTTTTGCTTCTATGTAACTAATACTGATAGATTGAACATTCCCCTTTAAAATAAAAATACCCTCTTGGAAAAGCTGTTGGTTTTCTTGAGACACAAGTTATCAATAAATAGACTGTTACTTGAAATGTAATATATAGATGAAGAATTGAATTGAAAAATATATATCTGAATATGATAAGGTGTTTCTTATTATCTTATCTAAGGTAGGTTTCATTTCTGCTATTGGACTTAGAGCTTTGTAAAATATCAAGATTTTGAACATTGTCAATAATTTATACACAACCTGGTTTAAGATTTATCTTTGGCATCAGTCTAGTACAAATTTGTAAATTTTCTTGATTTTCTTGTAAAATGCTCACGTTTTTCACAGTAATAAATATCGGGTATTTACCTGCAGTTCAAGTAGGATCTTAGGTGATTGTGATTTGGTGTGCCATTGGCTGATGCTTCTATGCATTAATAAGTGGTGCTATAGAAGTTTAAAATTAGTTTGGATTAAGGTGATACTGACATTTAATTTAAAATTAGTTTAGTTTGGATTAAGATGATACCGAAATACATGATTATTATGGATTTCACTTCACAGCATTGATAATTTTGAGCATCCAAACGTTGCTCAAGGTTAGGGTTAGGGTTAGTGTGGGCTTTGATCCATACATTTACTATGATGTCTGCAAATTGTGTGTGCTATAGTTTTACCATTTTCCTTTTTTTGCGCTGACAAGACGGAATCGAGAATTGATATCTATGATGTCTGCAGTTATTTCAGTGGTTGCATAGTATCGACGTGTTTCTAAGTATATCTGGTTCTGTTTGTTGCTAGGCGCTTTTGTTGCTCATCCAGGCAGCCAAATGTGTTTGTTTGGTAAACATGATACTTGGATTCTTGAGTCGTGTCGGTTTCGCCATGATCCCGATCGAATCTTGCCAGTTGATCGATCTTGATCCATGCTTTGGTGACCTGTGTTGGTCCAACTGGAACCCCATCAATAGTACGTCTGCATCTCCGTGCTTCCCGTATTAAAATTTTTCCACTTCCCCTCTGTGCTGCATGTCTCGTCCAACGTCGTCAGTGATCCAAAATTGATTGGCACTTTTGGCGCGGACTGGGGGAGGCCTGCACTTTACTGGCGTCTATTGATTGTGCCGTGATAGTATTTGTCCGTGACCGGACAGGTGGCGCCACCGTGCTTTCTTCTTCCTTTGTCTCTAATGGTTCGTTTCCGGTTTGTGCCATTGAACCGGTTGCGGTTTTGGTCGTTACAATGATGGTTCGGGTGCCTGGCAACGAGTCCATGGCAACTTAACTTACTCGTTGGATTTTAGGACCAATTTGATAATGAGAATTTAATGTGTGCAATTGCTTTTCATTAGTTAGTCCCTAGAAGTTTTATTTGACTTTATGTACTTGGTTCGTGTTTAATATCGGATGGTTTTGATAAATGTTGTATAGCATTATGTCCTGGTTGCTGCTGCTGCTGCTGCTGTAAATTGCAGTTCCATCTTGTGTTGGAGTTAGTAGAGTTTTGGTGAGAAAATGGCGTGGTTTGCTATCTGCATTAATATTTTTATGAGTCAGTGTTTTTGCACAGGTACGGTTTATTCCCAAATTGTATATCTGTTCTAAACTGGTTATTTTGGCTTCCATGTGGAACTGAAACAATGATGTCGTAGCGGACTTGTATGGCACCATTTTAGTAGTTTTAGTAATGCACTTGGCATCATTCCACAGTCACTCCAAGATAAGGAGAGAACAACTGTCAATCAATTAAGCAAGCAATCATTCAATCAATCATCATTTTTTATTCTTGCACTCATCTGAAAGCATTCACAGGTTTAGGAATTCATCAGTCAAATCCAAAATTTAGTTTTCTCATAGAGCCCATGTAGCAAGACGGTAATTATTATACAGGATATTGCAGTGGAGGTCCTACAGAGTTTATTTAATATACTGAAATATAAGGCAGTTTTACATGCAATTGGCTATAAATAAACCTGTTAAGACAGACCATCAGTGGAGGTATACAGTTGACCATGCAGCGACTCTTTCAATATTTGCTCCCATAAGTGTTGTGCCGCCACCAGTGCCATGGTGACGCTGGATATCCAGGAAGTGCCGCTGGCAACACGGTTTATCCATTAGAAACATTGACCGGTGTTTGTCGAGTATTTGCACCGCTGCATTTCGTTCATGTTAGCTAAGCTATCCAGATTATCCCATCCAATTTGTATCCCTTCCACTCATCTACCTCATCTGCTCTTGACAGGAATTACCAATCAGCTGTGGTGTGCATTACAAGTGAGAGTTGAGGCTGATAACTCGGTTGCCTTTGGCTACCTGTTGCTAATGTTTTATAATGCGGTGTCAGTTAACTGTTACAATACCTGATATGTTGCTGTTGAATATCCTGCTGCAGAATTAGTTTCCTTGCTATGACAGCAACTTATGGGTGCAGAATAATGTAATCTCTGTGTAAAGAGGCTTATGAATATACAGTTTTCAAAATTTCAACTTGTTCAAATCCTGCATGTCTGGTATTTATTCTTGATTACAGTAATTCTATCACCTCTGTCTGTCTGTCTGTCTGTCTGTCTCTCTCTCTCTCTTGCACCATTTGATTGTTGATTGCTTGATAATTTTGAGATAGTGTAATTAACAGAAATGTAAGGAAATTATAAAATAAAAACAAATAAAATGAAATAATAAAAGTAAACAAAATTGTAAATAAAATGTGAAAGAGGATTTATGTAAGCCATCTCTTCATAAGTGATGTATTGCTTATTATTTGACTGCTTGGGTGACCAGGAATAGAAGATTATCTAAATGTTTAGATTCCAGAATCTTAGTCAGTTCTTATTTATCACACTTATCACTTATGCTCATGTGAAGTCCTATCTCTGGAATCTGTTTCTGGGTTCACAATCCTGTGATGTATGTGATATGACCTGACTGACCTTTCCGGCTTGACTTGGCTTTGATTCGGATTGGATTTGTTACACCATTGGCTAATGTTCTAGGCATTATGATAGTGGTGCCATAGAAGTTAATTATTGATTGATTGATTGACTGATTGATTGACTGATTGAGTGAGAGTGAGTGTTCAATGGATATGAAACTTGCAACCAAATGGCATTTCTGCACTCAATTGCAATACCAATCCCTTGTATTTCAATTAAGTGACAGGTGCTTAAACTGAACTTCGGCTTGTTTTGTCTTCCAGATGAATCATATCCTTCCAAATGGTCACAGACAATCCGAAATAGTTATTCCAGATAGCCAGAGCTGTATGCCTAGTAGCACGGCATCAATGGGATACAATGATCACATCAAAATGGTAATTTTTCAATCTAATATTTAGTTAATTTTTTCTTCTCTACCCTGTATATTTATTTAGTTTCTAATTTCTTTGGTTAAAAAGATATCTAGTTTGCAGAGTGGTATTTGAGAGTCAGGTCAGGGTAGCGGGGAGGGAATTATTTTTATTATTTCATTATGCTAAATAAGTTGGTTAATTAAGTTGATAATGGCATGAAACTTTATCCCTTTGCTATTTGGAACTGACCAGGGGGGAGTTAAAAGGCAGTGACCCTCAGTTCTCCCATTTCCCCCTACAACACCACACTGACAGTTTGTAATTTCTTTGATTGGAAATAATAATTAGTGGTTTCTTGTATTAAAATAATAGTTAGTGGTTTCTTTTATTGAAAATAATAGTTTGTGATTACTTTTATTGAAAATAAGGGGCTGTCCATTAATTACATTGATATTTTTTGGCAACTTTTGACCCTCCCTCTCCCTTGTCACAACTGTCAAACTTTTGGTGACCCCTAAAATTATGTCAAAAAATGTGACTCCCATACAATTGGCCACCCATTAATTATGTTAAAAAAATTAGGCAATTTTTAGTCCCTCTTTGTCAGCAACTGTCAAACTTTCAGTGACTCCCTAATGAAATTATGTAAAAGACTTTGAACCTTCCCCACAAGATACAAATATTTTATAAGGCTGGCTTTTATGCTAAAATAAAATTATGGAAATTATTTTTTTGATTTATTAAATTTATTGTAAAAATGAAATTGTTGACGTCAATTTATCTTGACCCCTTCCCCTGTCAACAAGTGTCAAACTTTTTAACCCCTATTTTGTTGATGTAATTAATGGAGCGCCTCTAATGGTTTGTGATTTCTTTATGAAATTTGTTCGTGCTAAGCAATAGTAGAATCAGGTTTTGTTAAGTATATTTTATTTTCCTGCTGGTGGTGGTGATGTGCATATTGGATTAATTATGAGTGAGAATCCCAAATTTTTATTCTTGGCCTTCACTGGTTCACAGTAGAGGTACAGTAGATTCCAGTAGATCAGAGGGTTGACCAATGTTCTTTCAGTGTTTCTACCATGAAGATGTTTTGATGCATAGGTCTTGGTCTGGGCAGTTATTAACCCATTTTTAGAGGTCTGTAATCGAGGTGACTATGATACCTTGTGAACCTCACTCTTGTCTATGAGGTGCCAATTGGACTGACATTTTGTATTGAAATTGGTGTAAAGTCATTTAAAATTAACAGGAGACAGTTCATTAACACTGAGCATGCAGCCTATCTTATGCTTGTTGGTGATCTATGTTGAGGCAGTGAGTATTAAGCTTTGTCAATGTATTATATAGGATTTTCGATGGACAGTGCTTATTTTACTGGTTGTGATTATAGGAAGTAATGCCTTTGGGTAATGCACTGTCTTCCACGTCATCAACAGCGGTGCCGTCGAGGTTGGAAATTTAGACGCGTGTTTTTCATTTCTAAACTTTACTTGTGATCAATCAGTGTAGCAATCAATGAACGTCTGTGGTGCCACCATCAGGATGTTTAGGGTACTGTGATGTACTGAGCTTCCAAAATAGGATTCAGTTTCTGTTTAGTTGTTAAAATAGTTGTGTGTGTTAGAATTAGACTTACACCCTGTATAAGTCTAAAATTTGTCCCTTACTTACTTAGGTCATTGCTTTGCCATTATTATTATTATTATTATTATTATTATTATTATTATTATTATTGGAGCAAGAAGATGGAAGAGTGGTAACATCATTGGACTGTAGAATCGATGGAAGCGAGTTCGAGACTATCATGAGTCCTGGGGTTGACTCAGCCTTCACTCAATTGCAGTGGTAAAATGAGTAGCAATGGAAACATTGTGAAGGTAACAAAGGTTTGGCGGAATGACTGGCCACCGTCCACCAATGAATGGTTTACCCACCCATAGGCTGAGGGCCAAGAAACCGGGGATCAGCACCATTGCTATGGGCATTGAGCCTACTGATGAACCTTTTGTTGTTTTTATTATTATTATTATTAGTAGTAGTAGTAGTAGTAGTAAGTAAAGTAAGTAAGTAAAGTAAAATCTCGTAAACTTCTACAGCGCCCCGGAAAGCAGCACAGCAGTAGCTGCTTATTCTTATGCGCTTAATCTTTCTTGAAATAGCTATAGCCAGGGTGGTTTGTCGGCCGGGCAAAGGTCAGTGTATCTATGAGGCGGCGGGTCAGGTTGTTGTTGCTATGGGGGATATGACTTTTCGAATAGGAAGGTTTTAAGTTTAGACCTAAAGGTTTGAGGAGACAGTGAAGGAATTAAAGGAAATGAGGATTCGGAGCTTATTGTTTGACCATGTCGTAGGCTGCGGAGGGAGGCTGGAATTGAGTTCCAAAGTTCTGGTGCGGCGTAGTTCCAAAGTTCTGGTGCGGCGTAGTAGTAGTAGTAGTAGTGGTGGTCTTTTTGAATAAAATTACATGTATGAAATATAAAATGGAATTTTGTTTTGTTTTCAGCATTCCTTACTCTGGGGAATATGGCTTTGAAATAGCATTTGAACAGCAGAACAAGGAGACAAAGTCAATCAACTGGACTGTTAGTTTACACAAAGTTCTACGTTCTTTTAGTTGAAATTGTCTTTGCTGGTTCTAAAATAATAAACAGTAACTGCTGTGTTTTATGGTATACTTGGATATCCTGTGCTCATGCAGTCTTACTTGATACTGTATACCTGGTATTTGCTTCAAATATAATTAACTTTCTGCTGTGGGTCTTGACAATGTATTTCACAGCAGAAGAGAAGTGATGTTTATAGATATTTTTCAGTGATCATGCTATTTTATCTTTGTTTGATTATGTTCTGTAGAATTTCATTATAATTGACTCTGTTATAGTGCATACTTGGTTATAACTTATAACATATCGCGATGTACAGTCCCATGTGATGTGCTACTGTATTGGATGGTATTGGATATAGCCTACCTCAGATATAACTTACTGCATTTTACAGACACGATAGGTATGTTATAGCAAAGTTCTACTGTATGTATTTTCCGTTATTCTCTTTAGTATTCCGAACTGCTGAATAAGCTCTATGTTCGCATGGGCAGTACATGTCCAATCCGTTTTCGAACTACCCGCCGGCCTCCCAACGGGTGCGTTATTCGCGCCACACCAGTCTACATGAAGCCAGAACATGTTCAAGAGGTTGTCACCAGGTGTCCTAACCATACGTCCACCAAAGAACTGAACGAAAACCATCCCGCCCCAAAGCACCTCGTTCGGTGTGAACACAAACTCGCCAAATATCTCGAAGACCGGATGACAGGACGCCAGAGTGTCATCGTACCCCACGAACAGCCTCAGGGTTTGTGCATATTCTATGGTCTTCTGCTGATAAGAGCCATAAAGGTAAACGCAAAGGTAAACGTAATGGTAGACGTAAAGGTAATCCGCTTCTCGAGCTAGCGTAGGGTCCGGCGCTGAATCTCTCCATGTATTAGGCAAGCATTGATACTTTGCTTGCCACAGAAATATCTGACCACGCTACAAATGTCATCTTCTTGTCTCTTATTTTATCAAATATTTTTCTATAACTTTTTCTGAAATCCAATATTGCTATATTTGTTTATTGTTCTAGTAAATTGTCTTAATAAATTTGAGGCCATATTGGCAAAGTACATTCCATCCAAATTGCCTTTTTTAATTTACAAATTGAACAGATTTCTAATGGCTATCATCTGACTATGCATTTAACTTAGGTGTATGTTTAAAACAGTGTGCATTCTGTAGTGAAAATATGGTGGGTGAGTTTACAATTCATTTGGACTGACCTTTTTGGATTTGCCTTGTGTGAGAGCCACTATGTTCCACCCATCCGTTCATTCACATTATGGTCTTGCTGTGTAATATCATTTTTTACCCTCTTGTCCTCTGGTAGGTTTGTTTCTGTATTCTCTTTCTTTTTCTTCTTGTCTTTTCATCTACAAATGACAAGACTTAGCATTATGGTAATATAGTCTGCTGTGTGTGGATTGCTACTTTACAGCTGGCGCCGAATGGGTTACCAATCTCTACCAGTTCATGTGCTTCAGTTCCTGTGTTGGGGGCCTGAGCCGCCGCCCCATCCAGCTCATCTTCACCCTAGAACACGGCTCAAGGGTCTGTGGTCGCCAGGCCCTAGAGGTTCGGATATGCGCGTGCCCGGGTCGCGACCGACGCACAGACGAGGATTCTGCGCATTCGTCTGAACGACAGACGGGTCAGAAAACGAACGGGAAATTGAGGGTGGACGTGGGGTCTGCTGGGGGTGGTGGAGGTGGTAGAGGAACACCTACAATTCCACGGAAAATGCAGAAGGTGGAAGACAGCGAAGATTATTTCACTCTCACGGTGATTCCATTGTTGAATATTTTAGCAAAAATAATTCATAAGAAGATGGAAACATAAGGATAGAACATATAAGCTAATTTATGCTGTGAATTACACAGAATAATAATTTTAAAATTTTGTGATGAGAATCTAGATATGTTGTCATTTTATTTTATTTGAGGTTGTGAAATTATTGAAATAGATAGTAAATCTGTAAATGCTGTAAACAGTTACTTTGAATTATTTACACATTCTGCATATTCTCTCTCTCTATCTCTCTCTGTCTCTGTCTGTCTGTCTGTCTCTCTCTCGGCACTACAGATGCTTTGTTTATTATATGACCTTCTGTCTGGAGCAGCAGAAGACCTATAAAGGTAGCAACATGATTGGAAGGAGATCTTACTACTGGATTCCTTATTGTAGGTACATGGCCGAGAAAATTACGAACTCTTGTGTCGCGTGAACGAAGCTTTAGAACTGTCGTCTCGTATTCCTGACTATGAGCGCCAGTTGTATCTAAAGCAGCGGCCAGATTCACAGTATGTTGTACTGTTTCCACTTCTGATAAGTTACACAATATAGTTGTTATAATTTATGTTCTTTAAAATGTTTTCTAAGTGTATTATAAAAGTCCTATTTGAGCTATTGTCATTCTTATATACTACTACTATTACTCAGTGGCGGCTCCACATGGGGCCCGTGCCCCCCCACCTATTGAATGCCTGGCACCCCAGTGGCCCCCTGTTGGAACCCTTTACTTACTACTACATACCTGTCAACAAATGGTTGGCCCTCCATGCTTAGAAGTTGCCACCACAACGTCCCCCCACTTGCCAAATCTTGGAGTCGCTCGCTACTGCTACTACTACTACTACTACTACTACTACTACTACTACTACTAAAAACAATAAGAGTTTAGAGTGGTAGAGTGATCTGCTGTGTGTGAGAGCCACTATGTTCCTCCTGGCCATTCTTTCACATTATGGTCTTGCTGTGTAATCTCATTCTTTCTTTGCCTTCTTTTTCTCTAGTAGGTTTGTTTCTGTATTCTCCTTCTTTGTCTTTACGTCTACAAATAACAACAAAACTTTGCAGTGTATGCAAAACTTTACAATGTATACAATATCATGATTGCCTCATTCAGTTACTGTACTCATTACTCTGCAATATTTTATGCTGCCGTCTAATAGCTCTACTCGTAATGTTCAATTATTTGAGAGATCAGTTAAGAGTTTTCAAATGGCTGGTTCATTGGATTCTTTTCAGTAAGTAAGTAACACTCAGATTATTATGGTGACTCATCCACTGGTGGACTGCGTGAACACATTACAGAGTTAAAGTTCATAACTAGTGCGGAACAACCAAGTCTTTAGCCTCTCCTTGAAAATGTTGAGCGAAGGGGAAAGTTGAACGGATGAAGATAGGCCGTTCCAGGCCCTAGCGGCAGCCACATGAAATGCGCGGTCTCCTACGGTGCGGAGGCACGTCCTCAGGACAGCCAGTAAGGCAGACATGGCGGATCTCATGCGTTGCCGACCTTCCAAGCTTGAAATTAATTAAAATTGCAATACGTTAATCAATTAACATGTTCCGGCACAGACAGCCAATTTAAGTCACGGAGTTATGTGGTCCCCGATTTTGGCCTGGTACATGGGCGCCTACATATTGGGGCAATTGCCTTCCCCTGGAAAATGAAAATTTATTTTTGTAACTATATTTTGCTTTTAAACATTATTTTCACACTAAGACCACTACTGATACACAAAGTGAAATTGAAAAACTTAACTTTAACTATAAGAACTGTAGAATTGAATATCTTGAAAACTATATTAGCTGTGAACTTTGTGTTTTGCCCTCCCCTGGAAAAATTTCTGTGGGCGCCACTGGCCTGGTAGATCATTTGCACAGCGGTGTTCGGAACCAACTGTACTTCACTACATCCGCTGTCATTTATTTTGTATCTCGGATGGTTTAGAACTAGCATGATTTATATTTATGTTCAGGATATCAAACGAGGAGCTCTTGATATGTTCCTCGATGGATCAAAGCGATCTTTCGTCTTCTAAGACACAGAGGAAAGGTGGTTCACTGTCCATGACGTTACCAAACGTCTTCGAAGGCTACAAACCCCTGATATCCAAGCCGCAGTACAAGGCACCAACAAACCTTTACTGAATTACCAGACAGTAACAGTTAGACGTGATTCTCTTTAACATATCTCTGAACTGACCGCAAGAGAGAAACCGAGACCTGCTGTGAAAAGCGTTTGTGTTTTCGCAGCATCGCGATATGCCTTCAACGTTTCATGGTATTTAGACAGTTGATTTGACGATGAGCGAAGAAGTTTGCACGTGAAGAAAACCACATTTCTTAATCATTTTTATTGAAGTGTTTTGGTGGAAATTCTCATATTTAAGTGTTACAATTAGAATAATAATGATTCAGAATTCTTTTCTCGTGAAGCTTTAAACAAGTTCTATTTTGAATTGCATAACCTATAAGAGAATTTGCTGACAGATGATAAACTTTGGTGATCCAATCTCTGTTCTAAAACAATTCTACTACTGTACAGGTTTACCGTTTGCATTCTATAAATGACATTGTGATTTAGATACCGGTAGATAGATAAGTAATTGAATTTCAAAAGCACATTTTAACAAATGCACCGCCACTGCAAATTTAAAAGTAAAATGTCTTTAGCCTAGTAAGGAAAACTGAGCGTGATACAGTTTTGTAGTACGGTGCTTCTCCATGCAGGCATTTATCAACTAAAGAGATGTTTTTATATTCAATTTGCTGTCTGACAGGCAGCCGGTGGAGATGGCAAAGAACAGCTGCTATATGCTGCCGGATTTGTTACAGTACATTACATCTTTAGACTAGAGGGTTTGCAGGCTTTACAGTAACCTTAGCCAAGGCAATAAGGAACATGTGGCCAGTGAATTAAATATATAAGTGGAAGAAATGAAATTGGAATTATAAAATTTTACTTGTTTTAAATTGATTCATATTCAGTTTTGCTTGCTGTAGTTTTTTAATAATAACATTTTTTTGAGTACCTATGCCTAGTTAACCCTCTGATTCCCCGTAAGGAGAGTTACATGTGAAGAGGAAGTAGATCCAGGTTGTTGTGGAATTATATTTCTTAGGTAGACTGGTTTTGATGTATGAAGTGAGTTATAAATCTTTTTAACTTGTTTCTGTTAAAGCCAGTGGAGAGATTTAGTAAGCCTGGTGGTCTTTGACAAATTTTACCGATTGGAGTAAAAATAAAATTTCCAGTTATTGTAACTATTGAAGTGGAAACACACTAATTTTACACCAACACATCATTATAAGTTATTAGCATACCAAAATATAGCATAATTTAAAACTTTCTCACAGCTCACTTTTTGGTCATTTTAATAATATTTTTAGTACCATGCATGTCGGCGTTCTAATTGCTGTAGGGACACAGGGTCAGTGACCCGCTTGCTGTAGGATTATCAGGGTAAGAGGGTTAATAATCATCATCATCA
Organism: Metaphire vulgaris; assembly: GCA_018105865.1. Classification (NCBI taxonomy): domain Eukaryota; kingdom Metazoa; phylum Annelida; class Clitellata; order Crassiclitellata; family Megascolecidae; genus Metaphire; species Metaphire vulgaris. The sequence continues at coordinate 35,514,081 of CM030832.1, read as the reverse complement.
CTGACTCTGTTTGTAGTTGTTGGCATGTCGATGAAGAATAAAACGCTTGTTTTTAGATATCTTACAAACAACTCCCCTGAAAGTAGTACCAATTCATCTTCAGCATTTATCTTGGGCAACGTCAGCATCAAACACTAGATATCCTACATTACCAGAAATTCAATAGCAAAGACTGCCAAAGAAACATGAAAACCACACACGAAGGAAAAACACGAACTTGTGGGAAAAACATGAACTTGTGGTACAGAAGGCATTAAACCGTTAAAAATACGTGCAGTAACAAGGAGATGATAAACACAGCAGCAGTTTTTAAATGCAACAAACATTTAGTGAAAACACAAGAGCAACGCTCAGCTGCACGATACAACAAATAATCTTCACAAACTTAATAATTAAAATTAAAAAGAAAATCAGTAGCATATATTTATATACACATATATATATGTGTGTATATATAATATATATATGTATTATATATATATATATACACATAAGCATGAAATGCAAAAATAGATATTCATAACAAACAATAATACCATACAATAAGAAATAGAGTGAAAGCATATTTGTACAACAATAACTGAAGTCATTTAAAAGGGCTGCATGGTGGCAATTTAGAGATAGGGATCTTAGAAGTCTAGCCTTTTCTCTTTGAAACATGATATCACTTGATTAACGTCTTCCATTTCGTGTTAACAGAACAGAGGAAGACTTTGCTAGAAGTTTTTCTACATTTTATCATGGATTGTAGTGTACTTTTCGCATCAATCAACTTCTGTGGTGCCAAAGGTGCTATATTGGGTCATATCATAGTGCCTATATAGTTAGATCATCCAGGGCTTTACCCTCACACTCAACATACAATTTCTCACATTTTAAAGAAAAATCATTAAATAATTTGAGAAAAACATGTAAATGTTGGTTTTCACCTTTCTACAGGTTGAAATTCAGTGTATAGGAAGAGAAAGTTATCTATTTCTTGATATATTTTAATAATTCAAATTCCAGTCACATTTTTTATGGTTTATTGTGCCACCTGCTTCAAAAAAGTCTGTCAGCTACACTCCTGGGGGTCAAACCTGGTTTAATATTGATGCAACTATAACAATCGCTTGCTTAACAGATTAACACAACATAAATCGATTTACAATAAGTCAAATACATAGCAACACAGTTAATATAGGAATGACTGAAAACAAAACACTTTAAACTTAATGTGTCCAGCACACTATATATATATATATCTCCAAACATACAACACACCTACAACTACTTCTCTGGCACAAAAACTGACTGTCAAAATACAAAATTGTTGACTAGAATGACTGAACTCAACTGAACTTGACTTAGTAATAAAGCGGCAGAAAACCAAATAATTATGTAAATATGACTCTAGCAAATAAATGCAGTTAATCTTAGCTCCACACAAAATAGAAATCAGTTGCCAAATTGTCCCACATTACTTGAGCTGACTTAGTCAAGACAATTATTTTAAAATCAGACAGAGGCCATCAAATTACATTATACCACAAGTAATTAACTTTCCAAGCATGTGTCTTAAACGACAAATTCTTTTCACCCGAAAAAATTTGCCCATCGGCTGAATGGCATGAGCAGAACTTTTCAAATAAAATGTATGCATTTCAACACACTTGGATTTCAATTTAATGCCATTTATAAACCAAATTCAATCACCTACACACCTTTATAAAGGCTTCCCTTACGATGAGAATGGCCAAGTGCTCTAACATAGTATGCAGCAACCACACTAGTAACAAACACCAATACAATTAACTTCTCTTATAGCCACCCCATCATTGTCACATAATTTATTTCATAATCAGGCAGTATTGAAGAAAGCATTCAATTTAATATATGAAACAATTCAAAACAATCGATTGAATACAGGGTCAAGAAAGTTCAACAGGATAGTCACACAAACCCTAAATCCTCAAAAATATTTACAGAAAACTGGCTTCGGGATATCGGCCATCAGATGGATAATAATGTATCAGTAGTCATTCTTGGATAAAATATCCGACTCAGTTCAACGAACATTCGAGCATTGCAATTGACGTGCAATTTTCTCACCAGCAACTAACACTTTTACAAATATATTTATTTATCAAGTGCACAAGCCTGCATTGGTAGTTAACAAGGCCATTATTTTAAGCCAGCCATGTTTGCAAAGTCATCGATATTATAGGCCGATAGCAGCACAGGAATGCATGTCGTGTGAAGAAATATCTACACAAATGCAGATCCAAATCTCCACAACACATTTTATGTTTTTATCATCTACGAACATCTCAAGCTACATACCCACGGCTACATAGATTCCACCTGAAACGTACGCATTTGAATGCCTAGTCTATAAACACCACTGGTCCTAACAAGATGAAAAATACACACACATTGTATTATAATTTCAACAGAAATAAAAAATTTTACAACATTGTCAAGATGATAAAATTAGTTTTCACAGCGGAGAAAACTATCAAAAAAAATTTCAAATCGCTTAAAAATTCATCGCTTGCACGCAGGTCTCGCCTTGTGTGCGTCTCAGCCGGCAAAAACGATCTCGACGTCAGTATACAGAAGAACAAGTCATTTAACAAAGCCAATGGTAAAAGAACTTATTAAAAAGCCAGTAAGTAAGTAATCCAGAGATCGAAATGACAAACAACAACAACGATGAACAAAGCGGTTTTTACGGTTGATCCAGGCGGAACGAGTCTTCGGTCGCCGAGTCGGTGATGATGCTCGGGTCGGCGAGCATCTGCAACTCCTCCAACTCGAGTGGGTCGAGTCCCAGTCGAAGGGCATCCTCTGCCGTGAAGACCTCACCATCAAAAGAGTCGCCAAAGTACGACAGGTTGCTCAGACTGTCCTTCATGTCATCTGATGATTGATTCATTGCCTCAATCAAACCTATAAAATTACAGCATCACTATTACTAAATTAGATTTTCGTAACATTGCTAATAGCAAACTACGTTGCATGGTACTGGATATAACGTACCTCGTACTCGATTTTACAGACCAGCTAAGTACATTATAACAAAGTTCTACTGCAGCTAATATTATCAAATTACATTTTTGCAATTTATATTTACTTGCTCCAAATACAGAAATGTCATTTAAAATATGAATATTCAAAGGAAAAATGTATAATAATGAAAAATCATGCAATCGTCTCAAACTATAAACAAAATCCATTCAACAGAAGCCCACCAAGATTCTTTGAATCATCTGGTAACCGACTGCAGTAGATTGACAAGTCTTCTGCTACACAATTGATAGAGAAATTTTCAAAATCCAAATATTCAAAGCACATAGCACTCTGACAATAATGCACCAATCATAAGCCAAAAGAGCTAAGCCAACTATAATAATGTCCACTCCAAGTGAGTAACCAGGGATCGAACCCAGGTTGATGGCTGGGCCGACACTTTACCAAGTGAGCCATAGAGCGTCAGTTCTTCAAATTTCATCTTATCTTTAATTCAGATTTGTTCTTAATTTTCTAAAAATTAGAAGAATCATTGTAAAAATTTAATAAATCATACACTATAGAAATCAAATACATTACAAGGCCAATGAACGATGCTGTAACGGTGGTAACTCTTGAACATTGAACAACAAGAACATAATAATTATCTTTCTGCTTTCAACCTATCTTTAAAAAAATATCCTAGATTTGCTAATTTCATTCGTCAATTCAGTTCCTATATTATGGATTTAAAACGTGAACCAAGCATCAACAGGCTTACCATTAAGTACGATATCCGGAATAATGGCATTATTCAGCATGGCCTGGGTCACCGCCACGAAATGAGCACTGCCGTCGAACAACTGGGCACCAGACTGAGGATCGCCCGATAGCTGCTGCTCGATGAGGCCTTGGGACTGTTGAGTTGCCAGTGGTGCTGTCTCTTGCTGCTGCTGCTGTTGCTGCTGTTGCTGCTGTTGCTGCTGTTGTTGCTGCTGCTGGGCTACCATCCATTGCCCCAAAAGTGCAGCTGACGAAGATGAAATCCCGGCGCCAGACTGCATCAGCAGAAAGTTGGTGGTACCGAATGGTAATTGCTGCAATGTGACATCTTTCAGTGAATTGCTGTCACTGGCGTGACCCTCCTCGTGGACCTGAATAATAACAAGTCCAACAATACATACCGTACACTCATACATGCACATATAAGTTACGTACACTCTTTTCAGTCCATTTTCTTTAATATTCAAATTTTGAGCAAATAATATAAACAATGCACATCCATTTATCATTCATATTAACTCCACTTTAATATCTGAATTGTCTTTCAAAGATGATATTAAATGATTTTGACTGAATCTGCCTGCACTGCATTAATTACAAGTTAAAACCTACTTTACCATGAGTTTGCTAATACTGTAGCATATTTCATCTAGAAGCACTAAAATCTGTTATAAAAACAGGGCAATGCAAGTCTTCACAAAACAGACATACATGTGTTCATTCATTCCTTCACTCAGTCAGTCATTCACATTCTTATTAAGCAGAACCTGTCAACATTAGATTTATCCAGATCTCTGATCAACCAAGGACATGCCTTCTGATTACTGATCTCACATAATCTATATTTATTTGCATCACAGCTTACCATCGTTGTGAGAGCCTACCATTGCTGTGAGTGCTTACCATTGTGTTGTAAAAGCAGCTTACCATTGTGAATTGCTGAAATCTCTGTTGAAGAGCATTGGCCTGTGTCTGTTGACTGGAATCGAGCGATTCGCCTTCCGAACAAGCGGAATTTGTTGCAATGATCTGAGGAGGCGAAACATTTATGGATGTGAGCTGCTGGGGCTGGCCCGGGGCTTTGTTCACCAACGACATCTGATGTTGAAGCAAAATGTTGGCCTGCAGCATCGGCTGCGCCGAAATGTTCGTCTGGATCAGGCGCGGCACCGTGCCGGCGGCCTGCACGACCTGCGGCGACAGGTTGGCCCGCACCAACTGAGGTAACATGTTAGCCTTCACCAGCTGCTGAGGAGAAATGTTTGTCTGCATCAGCTGCGGCGCCGCCGTGGCGTTCGTCTGCATGAAGTGCTGCTGCGCCGCGTTTGTCTGCACCATCTGGTGCGCCGCGCTTCCCTGCAGCGGCTGAGGCGCCAGGCTCCCGAGCACAAACTGCGGCGCGGCGCTCAATACCGACGGCGTCAGACTGCACTCCTGCACTGACGGATCCTGAATCATCGGCTGAGACGGCGCCGCCATGAAATGGTCCGGCGACGCCTGGATGAGATGGCAAGACAGCTCCTGGCCGACATGGTGGTGGTGGTGCTGCGGAATCAGCATCTGGCTCAGCTGCGGCGACAGGATGTTGGTAGGCGATAGCTGACGCGGCGAGACGATGGTGGGTGTCAGCTGGCGTGGAGACGTCGCCACCTGCTGCTGCTGCTGCTGCGGTTGAAGGGTGTCATCGCCAAAGTGCATCTGTATTCCGCCCATGTTCTGGATGTAGAAGCCGGTCGGTGTCTGAGGTGGAGCGGCAGCGACCGAGGCAAGCCGAACAGGGGAGTCAGACGTGAACAACGGGGACTGGAGTGTCGCTGGAGATATCGGAGACAGGAGACAAGTTCCGCCGACATTTGAAGCGCCAACTCCCTGAAAGTAAACACAAACGCTCCTTTCCATTTTTCATCCAACATCCAAGCAAAATAAGGAAACTGCAAATCGCTCCCAAATACACTACAATGACTAAATTCATGGAGTGATTTCACATTAATTGCAGCTCACCACCATAATGCATAAGCATTAGGGATCAATATCTCAACAAATCAAAAAACTGTAAGAACTAAGATCCACATATATATATATATATATATATATATATATATATATATATATATATATATATATATATATATATATACAATGATATCAACATGTGTGTGTGTGTGTGTGTGTGTGTAAATGTAAATAGCCAAACCATGCCAAACCATCATTCAACACATCATTCACAGTACACAATTCCATATATTATTGCATTTGACAGAAAAAATCAGAAATGGAAAATAGAACTGACAATGATATCAAATAACAACCATATTGAATGCAAGCTGCAGCCTCTCTCTCTCTCTCTCTCTCTCTCTCTCTCTCTCTCTCTCTCTCTCTCTCTCTCTCTCTCTCTCTCTCTCTATATATATATATATATATATATATATATATATATATATATATATATATATATTATATATAGCTGTTTCTCCAGATTCTCCAGAACCAGAAGACACTAACTAACATCTACTGTACATCTAACAATTATAATGGCCTGTTTAAATGTTACAGCATGATTGGTTTGTAAAAGGTGCACATCATCATCAGTATTAGGTAAGTAAAATTAAGATATTAATAAAATAATATATGATATTTAATACAACAAAGCCAACACCAAAACAGAGTTACAAGTTAAGCAAAAGTGCTGCTGAACAAAGAAACAAAACCCGCCAAATACCAAAACAAGTACACAACACAAGCAAATACTCGGCAATGAGAAATGGGCATCGAGTACCCGCTATGCAGGTACCTACCTCGCCTACCATCGAATTTCCAGCCATGACATAGTTGCTGCTGTGCAAGATCAGTGGCGCCGGTATCATGTGCCGGTGCATGCGACTCGACAGCACCGGCACGACGCCCTGCTGGGGCCGTATGCGCACCGTCCGGCCCGCCTGGCTCGCAGAGCACGTGCTCGTGCCGGCCTGGCCCAAGCCCTGCTGCTGCTGGGCGGCCGCCGCATTCCCGTCCAGCGGCAATGCCAACGGTGACGAGAAGTTCACTGTCGCCAGGTTCGGCAGTGACCCCGTGCTGTTCGCGATGTGAACCTGCACTGAGGAGGAAACCTGCTCGGTTGATGGGAAAATGCTGAAGCAAAAGACAACGATGGTCGATATTAACCCCTTCTTTCGTCCCCGGCAATCCGTACAGCCAATTTCCTGTGAAGCCAAAGTATCGGCCTTATGGGGCCAAAGGGTTAAGCTGTCATCTATAAGGACGTATATCCAGAACGACATCGGTGTTCTCAGCATAAATAAACGAAATGTAAAATTCAATTGTTGAATAGCATACACACCATTATGGGACATTGCTTCAGTTTCGATATAACTCAGTTGTGAACTGTAAAATGGGGGTCCAACTAGTTCACAGGGTCTTATAGTCAAGGGACAGGGCTTGTGAACTCTGATATCAAATCTAATCTTAAACTTCTATAGGACCACTCCAAATCACAATCACACAATATCAAGGTGAACTCCAGGATATCAGGCCTGGCTACTGGCATATGCTGTGCATAAAGCAGATATGCTACTACGAGGGAGCTGATGAAGAAAAAAGCAAAAATATTTGGAAAATTTACGAGGAATAAGCAAGTTATGAAGAAATAAACAGTTACTCTATTGCTTGTCAGTTTTAAAAAAATCTCAGAATTTCCACGAATCATGCCTTTTAAGTGTGTCTACATCACTTGAAACAAGTCATAGAAAATAAACGGAGCATATTTCTTCGTCTTGTAAACAGGAGTGGTAAGCCTTACTTTATGCCAGGAACGTCACATGACCTTGGCCTTAGAGCATTGTTTTCATCCCATATTAGTCCAGCACATTCAGCATGAGAACTGGAGCTACTTGCCAGCTGAAGACTCAAGCTGTCACCTAATGAACGATTAAAATCAATTAAAATCACAAGTGCTTCTAAATTATATCAAATTTGTTCACACTAGTCACCTATATATTTATTTTACCCTAAATCGAAATGTGGTAATAATCAAATGAAAGTCACATTTCATAATATGAGAATACATATACTAGCTGCCTTTATAGAAAACTTCTACATAGCGGTAGCATTTAAAGAATTACAAAACATCCGAAACAACCTTCTCTTCCAAAGCAAAAATTTCACTCTCTGGAAGTTCAGTCTAAGTCTGCAAAACCAGGGGTTTAAATATGAACAATCCACAGAGCAAAACACATTGGATAAAATTGCAAATGATAATCCATGCAATTTTTAAACTCTGGCAAAATTTTCACTGTATAACATTACTTGACAAAAGTCAACTCACTCTGCTCTGTGCTCAGTAGCAAGCCAGAACCACACGACTGCTGCAATGGAGTGGCAGCAATGCTCGAGTGCAGAGCAGAATCCGAGCTGGCTCTATGCTCAAAAGAAACACCAACATATCCAACAATTACACAGGCTACAAAAGCATGCAATTTAACTACAAAAATACATTAACAAAAATTTATTTCAATAGCATTCCCGGTACACACCAAATAGTAGTGCAATGAATGCAGCAATTTGGAGATTTATAATCCACATTTTGAAACTTGTGCATCAACACCAGAAATGACATTAACACTATAAGCTATGAGAAAATACAGTAACTCTAGACCTAACACTTTTATGCTGATGACAAGACAGGAAGTCAACATTTTATATTGTTTGCATACATGTAATAAAATGCTGCATTGCTTTAAATACAGCAATCACCAAAATGGTCATAACTGGCCAATGCATTCAATTAAAAAAGTGCATCGATTTTATAAAATAACTGACCAGATAATCTGTTGTCATTCTGTTACTCAGCCACAACTACTCAAGTGAAAATTCTATTGATATAAACAGTCAGCAAAAATAACTAGTAAGAAGCACAGTAGCTTTCAGAATTTAAAATTTCCATTAGAAGCAAGTGGAACTTCTAGGCTACTTGCCTGCGCCAACTGCCATCTGGTGGTGGGGATAGATACACCGAACCATAAGGTGAACAGTCTCGCTGTGTGTCACAACATCAGGAAAATATAAAGCAATTTCAATACAATTCACAATCCAAGAAAATAGCAATGAACCTGCTGGCACATGGTTCAAACCCTAAATCCAAGAAATAAACTAAAATTTGTACAATGTAAAAAAATTCAAAATGAAACATAGGATTGCAGATGAAGCATCAGATGGCACCTATTATAACAATGAATTGGTACTCACAATGCTATCACCAGCACCAGCGCTATGCTCTGTGTACATGCTTTCTTACCCTGCCGTACCAAACTGCAATGAGCATTCTATATTCCAATACATCCATCAAGCTCTGCCTCACCTTAGAGCCATGACAATACCAAAAACCCAAACATGAAACCATGGGATATAATCGCATAAAATTCAAGCCTCCTAGCTGCTGGTCAGACCAGATGGTCACCAAAACTGACCAAGTGGAACATTTGCCGTTAACTGTAGTAACAATTTCTTGCAAAGTACCATGTCAGTTAATTCAAGTTCTTATCTGTTCGAACTGCCACCGGAGGGACAGAAAGGATACATGAATGTGTCGGTCGAGAGGTGAATTCTTTCGATGAGTCTGCAACGTACGGTCTCGAATCTGTTTCTCCGACAGACATTGACCGCTCAGTGCCTGCTGCTTCATGTTTTCAAGACTAAGCAAAGCACTCTGTCATGAAAACAAAATAGAAAAAGTGCACAACTTTCCAAAAGCAAAATACTCAACAAACGCATTCAGAGCAAAATTACAGCGTGCATATAATTATTGAAGATAACTGATACATGGTTACTAATCAACCACATCGTATTTGGATATCCTGGATTTGATCTGGAACTTGTGTCATTGTGCTTTGATGCACCAATGACTGATGCTTCTATGCATTAAGAAATGACACTAAGCAAGTAAGTAAAAACCTCATAAATTTAAATAGCGCTTTGGAAAGCAGCACAGTAGTCTGCATATTCTTATGCGCTTAGTCTTTCTTGAAATAGCTTATAGGCAAGGTGGATTGTTGGCCGAGCACTACAGAAGCTTAAGATATCAGCTGATAATCATTTTAAAGAAAGCAAGGAAGTCATATAATTTTTAAATTTAAAATTAACAGCTCCTGAGAAATATTTTAAGAACATAACCTTGTATTAATCATAGTCAAGCATAGATATGATATTCCTGAGCATCGTTATCACAAAGCGAGAGATCTTTTACACGGGGAAACCCGATCCTGTGGAACTCTCTTCCGGACAGTGTGACCAATGCGAACGCTGCCGTGACGTTTATTACCAACTTGAAAACGCATTTATTTAAGCTCAGTTACGAGTAATTAGTTGTCAAAGCACCCTTGTTTTGTGCCATTCGCTCACCTACGGCGCTATAGCAAATTGTCTGACAATAATAATAATAATAAAGCATTAGCAATAGACAATATAGACGCCATACTCAAAACACACTCATACCAAAACAGTGGCTGTCAGTTGAATTCATATTATGGCCAAATATCAGATAATACCAAGTGAGCAAATGAATCAATTTTCAGCACTCATGTTAATTTCTAAAAGAGAAGTCAGAAGATTTTTGATATTCAGTTATCTTTTCATTTCTTTACATCTAGTCCTTAGTTTCACATTTTCAAAATACATAAATTCTCAGATACTGAACATCAAAATTGGAACCTATAAATTTCTCCTAAACTTTCAGCACCCATTACTGGTCTATGCTCAAACTGTATACTAATAAATAACTTATCAAATGTCTAATTTGAATGTAAAGCAAAAGAACAACTGATGACAATCAGTGATACCATAATACCAGTAAAAATCAGATTTAAAGGTAAAAAATATGTGTCAAAGCCCAATTTTCTTCCCTTGCAGTCACAAAGTGAAAACATTTACATAGGGCATCTTCAAACACTGAAACCAACAAAATAAACCATCAACTTTACGAAATCTCGACTGAAAGTAAATTCCAATTAGGATTTATTCTTCACTATTCTCTGTCCTATGTTTTGTATCAAGCTTCATTGAGGATGATTGTAAGGATGCATAATGTTGTCAATCTCAATTGTAGCTTACCTGCAAGTCTATAGAATTACTCGAGAGGCGGACAGGGTTGACCATCTGGTTAACATTGGGCAGTGATCGTCCTCTATACACACAGACTGACGGTTGTGCCAGATGCAGTTGGTGTGACTGCTGCTGTTGTTGTTGTTGTTGCTGCTGCTGCTGCTGTGGTTGCTGCTGTTGCTGGCCCTGTTGTTGGTCCTGCTGTGCCTTGGCAACAGCAGCCTGCTATTAATAAATGGTCAAAATTTTAAATATTGAGATTGACATCATTAAAATACTGACCAAACAAACCAAGTTCAAACTTAATTCCAGAATTTCTCAACTTTAATATCAGTACCACATTGATTTTAATAAGATCTACACTAGAGACAAATATTGATTTTAATAAGATCTACACTAGAGACAAATATGCAAAACATATGTCAATCAGAAAAATTAATGGCTAAGTTAAGCATGACATGTCATGCTAAATATTTTGAGGCAAATCCGTTCCAGCACTTTCAACCGGTGACACATTTCTAAAGCAACATAGTGTTTGAAAATTTGGCTCCGATGGTCTTTCAAATAGTTTAACAGTATGATATTTACATTTAAAGAATGCCAGAGTTGAGTAGTCCATTTTTGAAGCAACAATCAAAGTGGATCCAGACCAATTTATAATGGGAATGCAAAGACCTTAGCAACTAAGGTTAAATACGAGCGCACCACAACGGACATAATTATTTTCTGACCGATTCTCATTCTGAAGCGACCATCGACTGATGCTAAACGATTATTATGGCGCCAAAGCCTTTTACGACTGACTGATTGATCTGCGAGCAAGCCAAGCCCGTGAAAGAAGGCCACATGGGCCTCCGACGTATGAACGGCAGGGATAGTGGACAGATGGGGCGACAGTCCATCATATGGGGGTTGAAACACATCGGGGGGAGAAACCCTCCTTACGCGCGTCGTCGCCGACACTTCCCGCAGTATCGCCTCGAACGCCGCCGTTCCTTCGGCCTGCTTCTGTGCGTGGAGGGCGATCTTCTCGCTGAACTTTCGCGGATTCGCCATTTCCAGGTCTATGGATCCGACTGGAAATGTTCGAGGAACTCGTCCGATGGAAATAACATTATCATTCCTTCTCCGTCCGCATCCATCGCCTCTCGCGACTAAACGTCTATGTCACGTAGTCGTGCATCTCTTGATCTCTTCTGGCTGCGTCACGTGGTCGTTGGTCGGGTCTCGCCGTTAAATATCTATGTCACGTGGTCGTTTCTATTTTTACCTCTTGGCAACTAGTTTCCGAAGTGGGTCCAACCAATCAAAAAGCATTTGTTCATTCAGGAAAACAACTATCAGGGCTGCAAGAGAATCACGAAATCACGATTGCATTGAATACCATGATTTTGGCCATGTGCCGTGATTTCGTGTAAATGTGAAAGAAACGTTTTGACTGTGACCACTTTGAAACAAATTTCAAATGCATTATTAAAATGTATGTCATTTGACTAAGTAAAGCTTTGTCTTTTCATTAGGTCTAAGTTGTAATAGCTTCTTTGCATCTTTGCATTGTGTTGTATTAGTCTTCTTGCTTGTTTCTTTTGTTTTGTTTTTGGTTTGGTTTTGTGTTGGTATTTGTCCTTTTTAAGCTGCAGTTAATGCGAAATAAATATATATATATATATATATATATATATATATATATATATATTAAATTTGCCGTTTTCATCAAATTAGCTAGTCAATTTCTCAATGTGATTATCCTTCAAAACTTTGCTGTTTAATGCTATTTTTGAACATAAATTTATATAAAATTATTATATTATATATCATTTGCTATAGATATCTGCTTTGTTTTTGTTGACAGTAATTTGAATAAAATGGCTATTCGATTAACACCGCCATAGTTTCACTTCTAAGTTAATTTTTGCCAATTTGCAATTAGTGGTCTTTTGCATACAAACTATGCAGTAATTTCTTTACTAGCCAGGTGATGGGAAAGAAGTCTGATCCCCGAGGAAGAAGGGCCCCGTGTTCTTCTGAGAAGACATCTTTGACACAGACAGATATTGCTGAGAAAATGAAAGTTTCACCCCAAGTTGTGGGTGTTATTGCAAAAAGTGTGATGTTTGGCACATTGTCTCCGGCGAAAGGAAGATGTGGCCGGCGTCTATCGGTGCAAAAACGAGGAAACTGGTCACCGTCTGTCCAAAAGGGTTAACTTCCTTCTGAGAATGAGTGGGACAGCTAAAGCAGTAGCCATCTCCCTTCGTGAAATTCGATGCTGATGTCAAGTCCTCAATCATGGTACCCTCTTCTGAAGCCTCTGGGGTGACGATGAAAGAAAGGAAAGTTTAAAAGCATTTGTCTTAAAGCTGACTGGTGGTTTCATGACTTTATTCTTTTCATCAGATAAGTGCATGGTTTGGCACTATAAACAACGTGACCTTCCAAAAGGTCAATGAATAGCCACACTGCCAGGAAGGACTCAGAGGCAGGGATTACAGTAAAGGACTGAACCCCTTTGAAAATAAGATGACTAAAGACAAGAAGAACAATTTACAGTCTCTACAAACAAGCGCCAATAATAATGTGATTTTACGTATGGTTTCAGCAGCTGAAGTATCATGCCAGGTCTGATATTGCAGATACCAGATCAGGTAGCTGCTGTCCCTAACCATGGCGGATGGAAAAAGTTGAATCAGCCAAGTCCATCTAGATAGCCTTTGAATCCGTTTACTATTTTAAACTGTCACTCCCACCTCGTCCAAACTGCCTTTTCCATTTGTTGGAAACAACCATAATAATTTGACCAGTACTGTAATATATATTATTATATTAAATTTCATGGCAAATTAGTCAATCAATGGACGTCAAAATTTTAGGATTTTAGGCCTCTGGATATTTTACCCCTGCCACAATTTGAGGTCGACACCCCAAAATTTGGTAAACAGTGGTATCGATCAAAATGCATACTAATTTTGGAACAATCCCCATTTGAGGTCGACACAAATTTAAATTAGGCTTGCCAACTTTGACAAATAGTTGACACCGGTGCGGTAAAACTTGGTGTTTAAAAAAGGTTTTCCTTCTGGAGCCGGTGAGTTCAAAAAGGCCATCTCCTTCTTAAATACTATTTAATTTTCAATGTCAAAAAAAAGGTAATATCCTTTGAAATGGGGTGACAATAAAAACAAAGAAATTTCAATTAAAATCTGTGGTTTCATGACTTGATTTTTGAAATAAAGGATAAACAATGTTCCTTTATAAAGCGATATTATTCAAGGACTCAGAGGTGCATTAAAGGACTGTCTTGATTAATCTTGACGATTGGCAACAGTTTACAATCCTATAATGTTTGATTTTAAGTGGTTTAGGAGGCGCTTTGAGATGAAAACCACTGAATACAACCATCTACATTCAATTACCTATTTATCTAGATAGCCTTTGAATCCGTAAACTGTTATAAATGTCACTCTATTCGTCCAAACTGTTCCATTTGTCCACAACCCTTGCATTTAAAATTTTTCTTTCTTGGACCAGAACTCTTTAAAACAATTTAAATAGTGGCCTCTATTGTGATGCTATAGTGTGCCAATGTAAAGAATCGATCATATGGCACATCTACTTTCCCAGTCATTATTTTGTATGTTTCTATCAAATCCCCCCTCTCTCTCTCTCTTTTCCTTTCTAATGTTGTCAGTCCACAATATTGAAGTCTTTTTTCGTAGCTTAAATTATGGCAGTTATAGCATCCATTGACCATCTTCGTTGCTCGTCTTTGCACTTTTTCTAAAAGTTCTGTATCTTTTTTCAAGAATGGATTCCAAGCCTGAACACAGTATTCTAGATGAGGCATTACTAATGACTTATAAAGTTTAATGATTATCTCTTTGTCCCGACTCACAATTGTCCTTTTCACCATTCCCAACATTTGGTTTCCCTTTTTTGCTGCCTCCATGCATTGGTGAGATGGATTCATACTTCTATGGATGATTATCCCCAAGTCTCTTTCTTTTTCTGTTGTGGTTAGAACCTTCCCCCTAAAGAATATTCATTACCATTATTAGACTTCCCAACATGCATTACAGAACATTTATCAATATTGAAAAGCATCTGCCAGTCCAAATCCTAGAAATATCCCTGAGGCTATGAAGCCATCCTTCCATATTGTGGATTAAGAATATTAGAAATAGGAAGGGGGAATGGAGGGAAGGAGGAATTCAGAGATAGAGTTTTGAGTTTATTTAAAATTTTGAGCTTAAAATCCGCATTGTAGGTGAAAATATTTTAAGGCAGGCAATAATTAAGCGCATATATAGGCCTACAAAGGCTACGTTTTTTAAATTTGTGCATACAGGACCAAAGCACACAGTTGAGCAGTTTCTTCTCTAGAAACTAAAGTATTTAGGCCTAGACCTATATATAAATGATAATAAAGTCTCAATTATGTTTTGTAATTGAATTCCTATATATGTATAGGGATAATAGGCCTATTTAGCATACAGATAAAATGTGTGAATCAGCGATTTTTCTGCACCCCAGCTGGGTTACACCCTCAGTTTTGTGACGGACACCCCTGCCCCTACACCTCTTCTCAGAGGTGGTATTGGCTATGGGGTCGTCCATAAATTACGTAACGCAATTTTTGCACTTTTGTTACCCCTCATCGTAACGCGACGTAACAAAACGTCGGACCTCCTAAAATATGACGTAACAACGGGCCGACCCCCTTTCGGTCTTCCGAATCTCGACAAGTCTTGACAAGAAAAAAAGGTCATCTTTCCCTCTCCAAATAGCCTGACATCCTTATTTTCCCTCATCAAATAGCCTGACCAGCAAAAGAAAAGAAAAAGGTCATCATCTTTAAAATTTGCGTTGCGTTACGTACGTCACACTCACGGAAACCCCCCTCGTGACACTTCGTGACAAATGTCCGGATCCCCCTAGGCGCGTTACGTCATTCGTGGATGGCACCTATATCACCAAATCAGACTGGTGCTAAAACTATTCATTTAAATTCTAAAGGGGGGAAATTCACCTCTGGAAATTGAAACTTGAGAAGTTGAGCCATTATACCTGACTCCACAAAAATTAGAATGGATCGTATGAAAACGGAAGAGATGACAACGGAAATCATAATTTTTACTTGTATTTTTCTTTTTTCTGGCGGCCAAGCATCGAACCCCCCGTCATCTACTCTGCCATGAATTTATCTGCACCCCTTGGGGTTACACCCCCTGTTTTTGACAAACAACCCCCTGTCCCTACACCCTGCCAGGGGCAGGGGCAGGGCGTAGCCAGGAATTTTATTTGGGGTATAATGTGATTAGGGGGTATAAATCTTTAAAAACGCTGAAAATCTTAAAGACACATTAAAAACTTTAGGTAGCCTGATTTTTGGGTGGGTGGGATGGGGGTAGGTGGTGGTTTTATACCAATATACCCCCACAGCGCTACGCCCCTGGCTAGGGGTGGTGTTGGCTATCAGACATATGGTAACAGTAGCATGAAGCTGCTGTGAAGGACAGTGGTGTTAATTAAGTTCTTATACTACCTACCCCCTCTCTCCAACTTCTTAACGGTTTTACACAAATCTCATGGTCGGTCCCAGTCCGAATAGAGAGCTGTGTCCTCCCTCCCCCTCCCTCCCCCGCCAGTGGCGGATTTATATTATGGACTATGGAGGCCCGGTACAAATATTTCGTTGGAGGCTCCTCGGCGCCATCGTGGTCACGTAAAGAAGAAAAGGAACAATTAAATGTCATCTCAATAGGGCCTACTAATCCATGTCCAAACACTAGGCCAGGTAGGCCTACTATATATAACGTCTAACCGATACAAGCGTTCCGAAACTAAATTACTTTAAAGAAAGAAATAATTACAAAGTCTTTTTAAAAATTGTTATTATTAGAAAAGGTAGGCCCCTAAATTTGTATTTTGAAGGGAGGCCCGGTACCGATGTACCAGTTGGTGCCGTGGTAAATCCGCCATTGCCCGCCGCCCAGTGTTTAATCTAGGCCGTTTCCGGGGGG